>JAULCB010019770.1:0-11471 GCA_032358575.1 Dendronotus rufus | reverse complement strand
GAGACAGAGAATATTGAGACCCATTCCTTCTACTTGGCTATGAATAATGTATACAGTTATTGAGACCCGACTGCCAACCGCAACCCTTAGAATATCTAGGTCTAGGTACATCAAATCACACAACAATGAATCATCAGGAATGTCCCGATCTTTGAACATGAGGAAATAAACTTTCCCAATATTACCACTCCCAATGACTTGATTAAAAACTACAACCCTTTGTTACTTTTAGTGTCCTGTCCAGGTAAAAGGGATTAATGTTGACCTCAGCTCAAAATCAAAATAAATCCAAACGCGCAACAGCCTTTCTTCCTTGGTGTGGGAGTATGGACTTTGACCCTTGCGTAATAGAGAGAACGCGAAAAAGAACTTGGAAAATGTAGCGTTTCGGGTGGTGGCTAAAAGTAAATTTTCATTTCTGGAAAGTCTTTAGCTTAATTCAGATCAATACTCACCGTTTGTGCTGTCGGGAAGTAAAAATACGTCAGCGAAAACCCGCAGTCAAAGGTGTGTTTCTTGTAAACCTTCCAATCGAATTCCTTTCTGTCTGTGTTGTCTGTCCCCCAACCAAAGCAGATCGTTGTTGTTAAAGCTGGTTGGAATGCTGCCTTCCGATTGGTCAAAATTGAGAGCAAAAGTTCGATTAGCTTGGCAGACTATACCTAGCGATATTCTAATAATACGAACAGTCGATTATTGATGTTATTGTGCGAAGTGAAAGAATGGTGTGGAAATAAATATGCAAGATGGCAGCTTCCACGAATATGATCGTGAAATCGAAAGTGGAAAGTGGAACACAAATTGATGGGAAATTTTCAAAAAAAATTAACAAGATTGCTCGAAAGCTCACTAGTAAGGAGCATTTAGAATTATCAGATGTACCTTCCAGGGTAAGACTTTTCTTTCTTTCTCATTTCTAAGTGTCAGGTTAAAGTCGATGCAGCTGATGCAAAAGTAAAGTAAGAAGATTAAAGGCTGTATTCGGACCCTGTTGGCCAGATAATTTTGTTGGGTATTTCCAACAAAAACCCTAAAAAAAATCATGATGTCCAATCTGGCCAATCAGTTTCACTGGGACCGCAAAGCTGCTTGAGTTACATAGGGATACCCGGGTCCGAATAGACAAATTTGTCATTCACACCCAGGGTCCGAATACACACTTCCTATTATAATGCAATTATTTCTGTTTCTCTGAATCTGAATCAAATGAAATGATTTTTTGGGGTATAGTAAATGAGGGGGTCCTCAATCTGTTGATCAATCTAACAATTTCACATTTCACCCAAAGAGGTGTTTTTTACTGCGTCTCATGGTCACCATTATAATCAATTTCTATTTTAGACAGGGCTGTCGTTATACACATCCCGGATGCGCATAAAAAAGTATTATTCACATCCCGGGTCATTCTCCAGACCCTAAAGCAGTAAGACCATAACCCTAAGACCCTAACCCTAAAACCCTAAGACCCTAAAACTCTAAGACCCTAACCCTAAAACCCTAAAGAGAATCCACAAAGAAGAGAAAAGACCGAGTCTCTGTCGTTTGCACACCAAGTTTAGGATGGTGCAAAGGCAGTTTTTATGAAAGACAATGGCGTCGTAGTTTTCTCAAGAGTTATTCCCCTAAAACCCTAAAGAGATAAACAGTTCAAGAGTTATTCCCCTGACAGGGATGTGTATACTCACTTTCTTTAGACAGCCTTTGTTCTCAACTTTCTACAACAGTACATGATGGATGCATTAAATTAATTTAGACAATAGTTAAAGTTAAATCCTTTTCAATCGACACACTGTGACTGTTCTGGTGAAAATAAGATGTCTGCAGATGGTCAAAAACCATGGTTGATTGCAGTCGGTCAGTGTGATCACCCTAGTAGGTTGGCATTTTCAGAAGGTGAAGGGGTTATGGCTGATCAGAAGTGCATACTCATACACTCTATACTTTAACCTCATAACATTTGGCTGCTGGAAACTCTTAACGACAATTGAATTACTATACGTAAGCTAGACTAGATTTTCTCTGCGATGCCATTTTTGTCACTACAATCAGATAAGTCCTTGAGAAATGGAAAGCGATATTATGGTTGTGATAAGGCATTAAGGTGGGTCAGGACCCCCTCATTCACTCTAGGGCTTGGAAGCCGATGGGGGTTGCCACCTTATGACCTTGGACCTCCCATCATGACATTTCCCATCTTACTTTTTGTCTGGCTCTTCATCCTTGACCTTGATGGGAAGTCGAAGTTGAGTTGCGCTGGGATTGGATGGAGGTTCAAAGGGGCTTGCCCCCATATTCACTCCTACTGTGATGGTGTAATTTGAGATGTTATCAAATGTCAGACAATAACACATAAAGAAATGTTACAAAAATATCGGATAAGAGTCTGAGGTAGGTTGCGGTAAGGGAGTCTAATTTAGATAGTTTGCAATAATTTGTAATGTCAGATAAGCTCTATATTTATTTTATAAAATAAAATAGTGATTTCCTCTTGAAATGATATTTTTTTAGGATTATGAACAATTTTCTATACTATTTATATATTTCAAATGATCCACCCAGATATAATAACTCTTGTCTGTGCATCAACAAAACTGACAATGTAAGGTTGATTCAAGGGCATCATCCTAATGTTTATCATGCATTTATGGATATAAGGCGCTATATAAATTTATTATGAATTATTAAATTAGTTTTATTATTATTGCAGGTTCTCTGTGTTCAAAATGGTGGCTTGGGCAATGACGTTTGCCAAGAGGAATTACTGGCCCTGATTATTCCTTTTGGAGAAGTGGAAAAAATTATCATGTTACCGAAGAAGCCATTCTGCTTTGTATTTTTCATTGAGGAGTCTGCGTCAGTTTGTGTATTTGAAAATTTAAATGGACATGTTCTTAGAAAGGGGTATGACCCTTCTCAAGATGTAGTTCTTTACTTTTTATATGTTAAAACTGGTAAGTTACATTGTAGAGTTTGTTTCAGATTATTCCGTTTAAAGGAATGCTCGAATTCAGAATTTCTTTGTACATATTATGTAGCAATTTGAAAAATTGATTCTATCCTTGATTTGCAACTGATGCCAGATATTCTGAATTTATGTATTCAAATTGAGTTGACATTTGCATATATATACTTTGCCCTGAAATTATTATTTTTTAAATACAAATGTGATTTCCAACTAACAGCTTTGGCTAAGACAAAGAGCCTTTATTTACCTTTTTTCATCCTCATCATCATGTCACATTGTTTTGTTTGTTATCCATTTGCCTTATTATACCGCTTGTGCGTGCAGTGTCAGCACCTAGCTCCATGCTCAGTCTTAAATGGTGAATGAGGTAGATGCCCCAATGACCAATTTTGACAAAACACAGAGCTGGGAAAGACTATGAATTAAAAACTATGGCAAGCAGGTGATCTGTCCATCCTTGAATGGCGCTATGAGCAATACACAGGATGCATTACTCAGATGCTAACCACACAAACTTTATGTTGCCTCTTATTAATATATATGTAAAAATGAGAGAACCTATACTGTAGACGAATCATGTAATTTATTTCAATTTCATTTCTCTCCTTCAGCCCCTGACCATATCATACCATCGTGTGAAAAACCTCAAGGTTTATTCATCATTGAAGATTTTGTCGATGAAGTGACAGAGGAAAGGCTGCTTTCACTCATGGATGAGAGTGAGAGGGAAAAGACTGAATGTTGTAAGCTCTTTTAACTTTTAAACATAAGGGCTGTTAGGAATAATAAATGAAAAATTGGTGTCTTAATTGGACAAGGAATCGAATTTTAGTACCAGAGGAATGGTTTTTGATTAAATTAAACATTGTTTAGATTAATTATTATGGAGTGTAATATCCCATACTGACTCTTTTCCTCTCTTGACAATGTAAAATATCAAAGAATGGAAATAGAAATTGGGAATAAAAGATGTTTTGTGCCCAGAGCGTCCTCTCGGGTTAAGTTGGACATTAGAATTGTCCAAAATATTGTTATCAAGAATATTTATAACTTTACAAAATAAGCTCATGTCAATTTAACTTTATCCACAGAACCTCAATTAGGTTTTAAGTCTTGGATAAACTAGGCTATGAACTTTTTATTCGTACAATTATTATATTACACTGGAATAGCTGTCTGTTTTCATCCATTATTGATTCTCTCTGTTTTATTAGTTTGTTTTTTACCATAACTCATTTGATTTCATCCCTTACCAAAGCATCATGTTTTGTTTTCTTTCATACTTCGGTACAGTAAGAAAATATGATATGGTATGTATGATGCTGTTGCTATTATCATAACTTTTTTTATCTGATTTTTTCCAGTTTTGCTTTGGTGAGAGTTGATTATGTAAACTATTATGTGTTAATATGTAATAATATTCGATTATTTTGTTATTTTGTTTTGAATAAAGCTACGACAGGATCATCCATGAAGCACCGACGTGTGAAACATTATGGTTATGAGTTTAAGTACGGTATCAACGATGTGGACATATCAGACCCCCTGCCTGGAGGCCTGCCAACCTTGTGTGGCCCTATCATTGAAAAGGCTCGGGACAAGGGACTTATCAACCATTGGCCAGATCAGATCACTATCAATCAATACCTGCCTGGCCAAGGTTAGAGAGGAGAAAACAAATTTTTACTTTATTTTTTCCATTATCCTTCAAGAAAGTTTTCTTGGGGGGGGGGAGGGGGGGGTGTTTATGATATGTTTTGTGGCAGCATTTTTTGTTCGGCTTAACAAATGTCATCATAACCCTGTCAAAATTTCATATTCAACATTATGCTCAATTTATAATACTACATCCTTCATTCATGGCCATTAATGAGAAGCATATCATATCAAGGGTTGTCTATTTTTCATTACATCATACTATCACTTTGGGTTGGATGCATAATGCATAATTTTTCATTTTCTAAGTTTAACCCCATTGTCACCTCATGATGGACGTAGTCATTGTGTAGCTATGATAACGAATGATCTTATCAACTCAGAATGCAGGGATGTAAATCTTTCAGATTTTCTCTGATTTTCGATTTTTCTACTATTCTTCAGTGGACATTCTTATTTTTTTGCCGCTACGAATGCCTTATTTTGTTGAGATGATAACGATTTATGGTAAACAAGAGGATCCAAGAGATACCGCATGGCAAAGCTATTAGAGCAGACAGCGAGCGAAGCGAAGATGCTGCATGGCAAAGCTATTAATAGAGGGTGCGCAGGCACGGCGTACTGTGCATGATACCAAATACATAATACGTTATAGACAAGGAGTCTACGGGGCCTTCACTAGTTCCATCAAGGAGGGTTTCAGATGCGCACCTTATATTATTTCCTCACAAATGCCATGCATACACACAGGTCTAGACTTGTTTGTCGTACTAAATGTACACTATTATGCACACACACAAATATTTTGAGTAGACACAGTAAAAGCCATCATCACCATCGGAAGAAAAGTCTGACTCAGAAGACACACGCAACCTGCCAGCCTGGTGTGATACCGTGGTGGGCGAGTGAGAGCTATACGCACTCACGCCGCAGGCCACACTTTCAGTCTCTCAGTCAGAAAAAACAACAAACTAGCCATGGTCAAAACCACAGAAAGAAGGTGGGAGGGGGTCATTTGGATCAGGGCGGAGGTGTAGTGAGCTAAGTTTCTAAAGTATTGTCTTTATTTTGGTAATTAGTGTATTCAGACTACTGGTAGCAGACCAGTCCCCTTTTTCTTCCTTCTTGCTTTTGAATACCTAACTATTTCGTTTTTTTACTCAGAATTAAATTGTTGTGAATCTGTATAAAAGCCTAATTAGAGGCATATATGATGTGAATGGCATTGTATTTAGTACGCTGGACTACGTTCGTAGTGGTTTAATTCTATTTTGTTTATAAACGGGTGGACTGACCGGACTGCCGAATATCGTTGGTTGATGTAATTGATATTGTATTACATTACAAAGTTAGAGAAAGGCAGCTATATTTAGTGTTGCTATTGTAAAAGTGAAATAAAGTATGGAGCCAGAAGTGTCCACTGCCACGTGAAAAGGAAACCTCACACTAAAAGCAGGAACTTAGATCTTTCTCTTCTACTTTTACTGTCCTGGTGCTGTTTTCATTTTTTCTTCATTGCCATTTACACCCCTGAGAATGTTCTGCCTTTACGAATCATCTGTTATAATGTCGTTGTTTTGTCACTAGGGATCCCCACCCATGTAGACACAGAGTATGCGTTTGAGGATGGCATCATGTCTCTCAGTTTGGGGTCACAGGTACGTAAATCCTCTTATAATACTTTGAGACTAACGTACACATTTTTTTAAGGTTTTCAAAAACCAATCAGATAATAGTTACCTGCTGAAGCATGAGTTGCAGAGTCGAAAGTCGCACAAAGTCTGGAGAGGTGTAAATGATGAATACAAAAATCACTGCAGTACGCACATCTACCTATTAAAGATGGAAGAAGAATGAACCCTAACAACCGCCATTCAAAGCCTGGTTTCTCTTACTTACCTCATACACATTTGATTAAAAAATTGATATTTTGACATGCATTTCTCTATTGGTTTTACTTATCAGGTGGTTATGGAGTTCCGTCATCGAGATGGCCGCCATGCTAGCGTTGTCCTTCCACAGCGAAGTCTGCTTGTGATGACGGAAGAGTCCCGATACCTCTGGTCACATGGGATTACTCCCAGGAAGTCTGACATTGTACCCGCAGCCACTGGTAAGGGACTGACGCTGCAACCAAGGAGAACTCGTACTTCATTCACCTTCCGCAAAGTCATATTTGACCGTCAAAAGACCTGTGAAATAGATTCGAAAGTCAGGACTCTCCCCCAGAACGATAATGAAGCTAAAGATTTAGAAAGGGAACATGTTCATCAGGTAACTACTATGAATCTTCAATTTCGGACAATGTTACTCTTTTGATTGGGAATTTGGACCATGTGGTCAAATCAGACTTGCTATATTTAGGTTAATCACACTTCCTTGCAAAATAAACGTATGTGAGTATTTTTGTTTTCCAAAAGTAGGTGGGGGGATAGGGAACAAAATATTCACTTTTCAAGGATACAGCCTCCAGCTCAGATCTATCGACATCATTGAGACCATGAAGATTATATCTGTATCAGACGTATAACTCTTCAGCCAATTGTCTGATTTCAGACAATCTCAATTTAAGGTACTGCTTTAATTTTTCTTTTTCTTTGCAGTATTGATTGGAATTCAATAGTATAATAGTCCCTTACCTGAAATGTGGACAATTTTCAGACAATTTTGTGTTGGGCCATTTACAGGTCTGCTGTATTTAAGAATAACATACTTTGGAAAGGAAAAACACTCATAAGGCTGGGTCATACAAACACCAGGTTTGGGGAGCAATCACTGGAATATTTAGGAATAGTTAAGATATGCGCAGTGTTTCCTTTGACTGGAAGTATAGATGAGGAGTGCTGAAAGACTAAGCCCAGGGAAGAAAATAAGAAAGAAAAACATTTTTCAATCTCAAGAAAGGACTGGGTTCGAAAACACATGGTGGCACCACTGCTCATGCAAACACCATGAGGTATTATATATGAGATGAACATTCAGCTTTCTCATTTCCATCTATCTAACTGTATTATAAAATTGAATGATGTCATCCACATGGGATGGTTTTGATTTGATCAAAAAATTCGGTGTTTAGAAAAGCGTTTTAATTTTGCACATTCTTTTCATGTCACACCAGTATTTTCTTGAGAATATTAGGGTTTTGAATGTCGATATAAGACAGGAAAGATATTACCATTATACATTCAATTCAGCGCTGATATGATCCTTGGAGGTCGAAGAGTCGTAAAACAACATATATCAATTTACAAGAAAATATTTACTAATGATAGATTATAGTGATCAATTTGGGACTTGATTTTGATATAGATATTAAAAAATCAGCAATCAGAAGGC
This sequence comes from Dendronotus rufus, assembly GCA_032358575.1. Lineage (NCBI taxonomy): Eukaryota > Metazoa > Mollusca > Gastropoda > Nudibranchia > Dendronotidae > Dendronotus > Dendronotus rufus. Next base: position 3,514 of record JAULCB010019770.1, on the reverse strand, counting down.
TACTAGAAGCTGTAGAGTGAATCAAAGAAATGTGAGTAAAAATGGAAGAGCTTCTGTAAAAGACGAGACGGTAAAAAACAATGGACATTTCAGGTTGCCCCTTTCTGAACAGAAAAGAGCACACAAAAAAACAAGAGTAAAACCCAACAACACTAAACATGAAGAGCACTGGAGTCGATGTGTCAAAAACTATTCTCAGTAAATGTAGAGATAAGACTTGATATATTATATAATGAATTATAAATAAATCATAAATAATAACTTTATTTGTAAAGCACCCAGGCTTCAAGGCTCTTCACAATGTCATTCATTGATTACATTCAATGTATAATAAGGAAACTGTTTGATTTATTTGATATAGATACAAGTGGACTGGAGTGTATTTGATTTTGTCTAAAAAGTATTCTCTGGCTGGTCTCAGTCTTTTGCTTTCTCTGTGACTGACCATTTTTACTTGCTAATATAATAAGTCCTGTACTCTTATGTGACATTTATTTCCAAATATTTTATACACTTCCTTTTGACATTGTGACCTTCTATTTTTTTGTTTCTGTCATACAAGGTGTATGAAGACATTGCCGACCATTTCAGTGGAACTCGATACAAGCCGTGGCCTAAAGTGGTGGAGTTTTTGATGGATCAGCCGGCGCACTCCTTGATGGTCGATGTCGGTTGTGGCAATGGGAAATGTCTGGGAATCAACAAGACTATGTTTGAGGTATTCAACTTGGGAATAAGAATCTAAAGAATTGATCTACTTTTGTGCCTAGAACATGATATAGGGCCTACCTTTCATTTTGATAGCAGGGTTACATGTTTATCTAGCTCATTGTTAGTTGGTTCACGTTCTCACATTCGTAGAACAGGTTTTGTTTCTTGTAATAATAATAATAATGACAAAAATCTGGCGCATGGCTAATGTGGTTCAAGGCATTGGGTAACAAAACAAAATCAAAGGAGTTTGACAATTATTAGCATTTTTAAAGTTCTTATTTGTTTTGTTTTGTTATCCAATACCTTATAGGTACCGCTTTCACAGTGTTGGCACCGGCTCCATGCTCAGTCTTAAATGGTGAATGAGGTAGATGCCTCAATAACCACCTTTGATCAAGCACAGAGCTGGGATAAACTATGAATCAGGAACTACGACAAATAGGTGATCAGCCCACTGTCCCCGTCCTTGAATGGCGCTATGAGCAATACACTGGACGTATTACTCAGCTGCTAACCAAACAACTTTTTATGAAACCCACTTAGTGTTGCCTCTCATTTAGATATGAAAATGAGAGAACCTACACTGCAAGCTGATAACTAATTGTACCAAATCTTAAACAAACACACTGGGGCCTTTCTTTCAAAAAATCAAGGATCCATAAAGTAGTACATTTATTTACACCAATACAAAAGTTTTGGTATTAGAATATGAGGTTGTATAATATTAAAAGTCGACAAAAAGGTTCTCACATAATTTTTGGTACCTCAATGTAAGATAAGAAATAAAGAACAATGTGAGAATCTAACCCGTTATGCTTGCTTCGGCAACCCCACCTTGCCGGTGCGGAATCTAACGAGCATTCTTACAAACTGAACCATCCACCATGGTGCCACCACCACATTGTATTGATGATGTTCTCAAACCAATGTCTTCCTCTAGATAGGCTGTGACTACAGCACCAACTTGGTCTCAATTTGTGGAAGTCGAGGATTCCAGAGCTGTGTAGCGGATGTCACTTGCCTTCCATTCAGGTCCGATAGCTTTGATGTCGTCCTGTGTATCGCTGTCATTCATCATATGGCTACTCATGTAAGACATTCTCCTTTTCTATTTGTGTCACATTGTGATTAAGACAGTTATTAGGATTGAGACTAGAGAAGCTAGCGCATGATGTAATTATGCATTATTTTGTTAAAACCAATACAATTCAAATTATAATCAATGCACTGAGGAATTATCACCTGCTTGTCATTAGATTTCTTTCCCAGCGCTGTGTTTTGTCAAATTGGAGCATTTACCTCATTCACCTTTTGAGACTGAGCATGGAGCTGGGTACTCTGTGAATAAGGTATACAGCAAAGGATAACAAAACAATGCCATGAAGTATCAAATAAAGAAGGACCATTGCAGTGGAATGAATTTGCATGGTGGGGGATAAATGATGTAAAGTCTGTAAGTGTGAGTCAGTATGTGTACAAGGGTGCAGATATTATATTGATCTACATTTTTTTAAATCAAATAACTGGGTTCCTCAAAAATAATATCTGTAGTGGATTCTGGATAAAAGATTCAGTGATGAATTGTTCTGTATAAAGGGTATAGTTTGTGTCATTTTTATATTTCAGACTCGTCGAAAAAAAGCTTTGTCTGAGTTGATTCGTATTCTTCAATCTGGCGGGAAAGCTCTCATTTATGTGTGGGCTATGGAGCAACATTTCAACAAAACAGAGTCCAAATATATCAACAGTAACAGACAAAAGCAAATAGAAACCGAAAGCTTTGGGAAGGATACTATGGACACGGAACAATCCATTGAAGATGCTGTAAAAAATACTTGTCTTGTTGATCCGACGGAATTTGCTGAGAACTGTGAATCAAACCTATCAAATACGATTCTAGGTTCAGGTTCAAATCCGTCAGGTGTAAGTGTTACTGCAGATAAAGAGAATTGTGATGGCTGTGCAAAACCGTTAAGAGTTCATGTAAATCGAACAGAATTTCAGGAGCAAGATATGCTGGTCCCATGGCAGTTAAAAAGTAAAGAGAATGGGAAAGGAACAACAGAGGACAAGTCGGCTGTTTTTCATCGTTTTTACCACGTCTTTAAGCAAGGGGAACTGGAAGAATTGTGCAGTACGATTACCGAGTGCATCGTTCGTGATTCCTATCATGACCAGGGCAACTGGTGCGTTGTGCTTGAGAAATTGTGAGCTTCATCAAGCATAACCTTTAACATTGTAATAATAATAATAATAATCTTTATTTCATCCTGACAGGAAATTCATTTTACAGACGTGTCATAACAATTTGAAGAAAGCATTACACAATCAGGACATTTGAACATAGCAGTGACATGATATATATTTGGTTTGAAAGATTTTGTTTTTTGAAGATCAATTTAAAACGAGGATTAAAAAAGATGTTTAGAGATATAGATAAGTATAGAGCTTTGTGTATCAAACATAAAGGAGTATTGCAGTGTAAAGGACAAACATAATTTGTAATATTCAAACAAAGTTATATTATGTACATTGAAATATATATATTTATTTCTAATTATAGAATCGCTTTATTGTTTGTGTTTTTCTTGGTTTTTTATGAGAATGTTACATGTTACTGTATTTGGTTTCTCCAAAGTATCTCACAAATGACCAATGCTTATGGAGATATTATCAAGGTTAATTAAGTTTTGTTTTGTTATCCAATACCTTTTACCGCTTTTGCAGTCTCGGCACCCAGCTCTGTGCTCAGTCTCAAATGATGAATGAGGTAGATACCCCAATAAACCACCTTTGACAT
>JAULCB010019548.1:0-11475 GCA_032358575.1 Dendronotus rufus | reverse complement strand
TAATCTAAGTTGGTTGAAAAAGAACTGGATCATAATCTAAGTTGGTTGAAAAAGAACTGGATCATAATCTAAGTTGGCCATCATCATAGCTTATCTAATCAACACTCTAATCGTATTTGTTGAATTTCTTTTTTCATTTTCTTTCTTCATTTAAAAAAAAATTATTTTCTTCATTTGTTTTCTTTTCCTAAAGGTTTCTTGATGGGAAATATGTCCAAAGACAAACAGACAAACATCACAAAGGAACACATCTGTGCAGGTAAGTGTACCTATACTATCGTTGTATTGTGTCAGGCCTTCATGACGTTTTGAGTACAGTCCCTGTTGAGATTGAGGAGACTGTAAAAAGACGTACCGGTAGTGGTTTAAGTTTAATCCGATTTTATTTTGAGCCCCGCCCACAGAATAGGTAGACAGAAGAGATATAAGAGGCAAATACGTCGTCAAAAGTGACTAATTGGAAAGAGACGGCCGCCATATTGGATGATAATATAATTTATTTCTATTTCCTTTGCAAAGTACTGTAAATAGTATAATAATGAAGCACTTTAACTTATGAATTTGATAGAGACGTCTGTAAATGCATAAAACAACAGAGCTGAACTTGGCTTGCAGTCTGTTTACATTTTTTAGGATTAGCATTCAATATGGCGGCTCAACAAAAACTTTCGAAGCCACACAAAAAGAGGCTGACGTCCTTTCTGATCTACTTACTCTCTATTCTGTGGCCCCACCCCATGATGACCCGAGTTGTCAGTGCACTCATCAACCATTTGGAATATCCAATTAAGTTCGAACTCAATGTTTCAAGATTATTATTTTACGACTGTCGTGTGTTTGAGTCCTGTTGGAGGCGAACAATGATAAAATAGAGATTATTGATCACACCTTGCCCCCCCTGAGAGGATGCAAGTATAGCTCAATGGATATTAAATGCCAAATCCAAAAATCACTACAAGCTACCCTCTTAATTAGGGAATGAGGAGGAAGAAGAAGAAATAGCTTTAAAATGTGTCGAAACCGATGCTGAACTAACTAAAAATAGCTGAAACTGGTTTAACCTCATCTACTTACTCTCTCCTTACACGTTATGTTTGTTCCCCCAGCCCTGGGCATGCTGTTGAAGGATTCCACGCCGTCCGTTCGCGGCAAGGCTGCCGAGGGAATGAGTCTTCTTTACGACTACTAGACTGCTGGAACTGTCGTGTCTCATCATGCTACAACTGCTGCAACTGTAACCATTTTCAATGCTGAACATAAGATTATAATTATAATATATTATATTTGCCCAAAGACTGCTGTGACTATTACAAGAACCATTGATGACGGTTACCACTGTTGTTCTTATTTTTTGTTGTATAGAAAACCATTCGAAACCAGTTTGTTGGAGTTTTTTTCATTTTTCTTCTTTCTTTCATCTTACATTTATCGCGGAGATAATACAAATACTATAAATGAATTCATTTATATTTTGTGAAAGCAGGTAGCTGCATGAAAGGTGTACCAAACATTATGCTAGGATATGTATTATTCATTTTGTTGGTTATCTATAATCATGAAAATTACAATGCTTTGTTCATCGGAAGCTGGTGGGAATGAATTTCTTGATTCTGTTTTATTTGTGTTGCTGTAAAAGCTTTTGAATTGCTTGAAAAAATGTGTTTACAATTTACAATAGCATTGAACAAGATGAATGAACGGTGACATTTATTATTGATGTTTTAAGAAATTAAAGGTAAATTACCTAACTGCGTTATATTCCCTCTGAACATAATATTATTATGTAGTCTTATTGTAGTCTCATTTGCCGTGATGCGTACCGGTATAGGATAAAGAAGGATATGTTCATTATAATTTAATATGTCATTGATTCCAAACGTGTGGGGAGTAGTAAGTATTTTATTCATTACATGCCTAACTATGGTTGTCGAATAAACAATCCAACGGCTGCTATTACTATTCCTACCACCCATTTTGTTTTTTTAGTAATGTTGAACACCGTTTTCTACAACACGAATACACAAATTATGATCATTTTGTTTTAGGGGAAATTTACGCGACACGTGATACACACAATACAACATATCTGCTGGTTTGATTCCGAGCACTCTTTGTTCTGATTACTGAAATGATGATGATGATGATTTTGATGGTGGTGATGATAATGATAATGATGATGATGATGATGGTGGTGGTGATGATGATGACGATGAAGTCATTTATTTTCTGGGGAGGTGGGAGGAAGCAGATTTGTTTTTCTTTCGTTAGGGAGGGGATTTCATTTACAATTTCTACTTTGTTGTATTTGTTTTAGAATGATGTATTATCAATATGTCATACCGCTTTGAGTTTGAGGTTGTGAATTTTGATGTTTTTTGGATGACGTTTTCTTTCGTCCATTCTCATCATGTGTAATTGTAATTGTATGTGTATACGTGTATGTGTAATGTAAGCTGAATGGCCATCTCTGGTGAGTACCGACTACTTTTGGTTTCTATCCTTTGAACGGTGCCATCGTCTTGATTTGTCCAGCGTGCGCTGTACGGCCTATAATGTGTCGATGTATGTAAGTACTTTCTTTACACAAAAATAATAAAGCTACTACTATTTGTGCAGATTTTTTTGAAATTGATGATAATAAATAATAATATATAGCATTTATATAGCGCATATTCATGACCAGGTCATGCTCTATGCACTGATGATAATGATTATCAATGATATGTGTGAGATTTTTTTTTTTTTGTGATTCCCAAAGAAATCCAAAATACAATGGCAGATGAATAATATTATGTTCATGTTTGTCGTCGTACATGTTTTCTTTGTAAGGAAGTTCTTGACTAAGAAAGATCCTTGCACTTTAAACAATGTTGAGCTCTTAGTTCTCTCTGTTTGTGTTCAGATCATCTTTCTATTTCTATTCTTCATCTCTTCTTCCAGGCTTTTTTTCTTCTCAAGTCGTTGTAGTTGTCGGGTTTGACTTCCGTGGTGGGTTCTAGTTCTACTCGTGTTCCATATCTTTTAACTGGCACTGTGATGTCTTCATTTTCACCAGCGCTGTGTGTCCTAAATGTGTTGATGTACTCTCTTTAACTTTAAACACACAAACAAACAAACGAACAAGGCTTCTCTTCCATGCTGTTCGTACGTGGTCTACCAGCTACGGTACCGGATGAAAAAAAGATTCAAAATATATTATGAAGTACGTAATCAATAAATGACAACAAATAGTTTACTTTTCTGATCCAGCGCGCGACTTTTTGGACCCTTAGTAGCCCTTCTGTCGATGCCATGGTGAAGTATCGGCACGTCAGCAGTAGATCCAATCCAATACTGTCGCAGCTTCATTGCTGAAGGTGAACGCGACATTCTAATGATCTCGGATTGAGTATATGTACATATTATTATACAGCGTATTGTTTATATATAATATTATGTCTTCACGATGAGTCAAGTGATTTAATGTAGAACCATCGCCCATGACATACAATTTAGTATCTATTATCTATCTATCTATCTATCTATCTCTCTACGACGTGTTGAAATATTATTATATTTAAATGTTTATCATTGTTGTTTTAGATTTATCTCGTATGTACTTACTCTTGGTAACTTTCCGATACTCTTGGTAACTTTCAGATTCGTGCTTTCCTCATCTTCAGTTTCTGGATGTAACATGAATTTTATATTTCTTCCGTTATACATATATATTGCAAGAAGCAACTATTTTTATATACATGTTCTTTATATCTTATCTTATATCAAGAGGTAGATAGATGGGTATCTATTTGTCATGAAAATACTATTACAAGAAAAACAATTTTTTGTAAATTAAATAAAGTCTTTCCTCCATTCCACTCGTTTGAATTGAAATTACTACTTGACGTCTTATTTTCCATTTGACAGGAACGTTTTAAATGCCAAAAGAGCAAGCCAAACTATTTTGATCATTGTTTATTTGTATTTTCTTTGCGTTTCATCGTCATTCCTCCTCCACCAATGGGTGAGAGAGTATGTTGTCTGGGTTAAAGTTCAACAATTGATGGTAAGCTTATTATGCTTTTGATTCCCCTCCTATTAGTGCTAACGCTGACATGGTGCAAATAAGACTTCTGCGTAGGGTATTGAGAATTTAACCCATAAAAACGGTAAAAACATCTAGATGTATGTAATATGCTGATGAAGTTTATAGATAGGACAGTCTTCGTCCTCTCTTCTTTAGTTTTGAATTGATATAACTACTATACTACTTACAAATTGTTGCTTTATTATTTACCTGTTTCAACGATTTCCTTTCTTCAGCTTGCCATTTCTTTCTTTTTATAATTTCGTTAGTGTCTTTGAGATTTAAGAAAATGAATTTAAAATGCTATTCTGTAATTCTACTAGAGTATAATTGAAAATGGCTCTTCCAAAAAGCTTTTCAAAGACATTTGTATTTATCTGGTGCCCATCAAGAGGAACATTAGTTATTCTTGACAAACAAAAATTTGGTGGTTTGTTTGTTTTATGGTGAACAAGATTCAACTTTTATTTCAAAGATTATTTATCATTCGTTTTCTTTCTTTCGCTTGTTGACTTTGATTATGGACAAGATAAATCCACCTTTGTTATTTGTAGGGGATTTTTTTTTGTATGTTGGAATTTGCTGTTGATTTGATTTCATATCCATGACAGTTATTCATTTGCCAATGGATCTGTTGCCATTCATGTTTTCATTCTTCCTCCTATACAAGATTTATACATCTGCGGCTGTGGCAGACTACGCAGACAGAACGTCGTCACGCTTGACAAATGCAGGGTTTTGCTTTTGGTTGTTTTCTTCCCTTTTTCAAATTCTTTCCTTTTTTATTGCAATATTTTGAAAGCTCACGTTGTCTTTCAAAGCTTATCAAAGTGCCTTTGGTTGAATGAACTTATTTGGTTTTTATATAAAGAGGAAAATTACGTCAGTGGATGGTGATGTATTATTACTGAGTCATGACATATGCCGTATTATAATTATTTATAACCATGCTCTTGGGTGGAATATATAATATAACGTGTCAACAATTATTGGATTATTGCGGTATTTTCTTTGGTGATTGTCTAGTTCTTAGGAGAACTGTGGTATTGTGAATTGCGCGCTTAGTTAGAGCATGGTAAAGACTGTGGGTAAGCGCTATATGAATTCATTTATATGATTACAAGCTTCAGCATTGTCACGAATGGGAGAATAAGTGTTTGTTTGTTTTAATGATAGAAGAACTTGGACAGCTAGATATATATAGGAAGTGTAATTGCCATTTGTGGGGGTTTTTGTTGTTGCTATATTACTATATTACAGCATGTAACATTGGAGCTCTTGGGTTCCTTTCCATGTTAGTTTGTTATGATCTTACTATGAGGTTGGGGTTTGTTTGTTTTGTTGTTGTTTTTGTGGGTTTTTTTTGGGGGGGGTGGCGGGGGGTTCTTTTCTGATTATGATTATGGGAAACAATGTTAGAAATCCATTTTGTTTGAGTTGTACAACTTGTTATAAATTTTCTGTAGTTGTATTAAAACGATCAGTTTGTTGATGAATATAATTCATATTGCAGTATTCAAACTTTACGTGTATCATCACGTTTTGTTTGTATCAACCTAACTTACTCTGGTGTGATTATTTATTGCTGGGGTTTGTCATAATATAATTCAATGGCTCACCATTTCTACTGAAGAACTGAGGCTTCAGTATTATTAGTTACGTAGTAAGCATGAACAAAGTATTTCATAATATTACATATAATTATAACAAGACATAAAGCACAACGGGCACGTATGTTAATGAAAATGTTAATGAGTGCCATTTATATAAAAAGTTGTTCCATTCGTAAATTGCAATACTACTACGTACAATTATCAGTATCATAATGTCTACTCTTGTCACTTATTGATCATTCTCAATTGCAATACAAACTATAAAAACCCATTTAGATAATATCTAATATCTTTGATAGAAAATGTAACATGATTTCCGTTGTTCTATATATACTTATTTTTGTTTGTTTTTTGTCAAAATAATTTTTTTTCTTGATAATTTAATAGTGATTTGTACAGAAAAATAAAAGACTTAAGAATTTCAAATGAAATGTGTCCGGATTCCTTTTCTTTTATATTTATTTTTTACTTTCAAGAAGAATTTGAGTCCCAATTGACATATAGATCCTCCAACTTCCTTTACAATTTAAAGAAAAATATAGTTATTTTAGGAACTGTAACTGCAGCTATTATACGGAGTAGAATTATTTGAAAAAATCTATCTTTCTTTTTTTTAAAGTGCAGCGTTTCCATTAGCTGGAAAATAAATGAGCAGTGCCAAAAGACAAAGCAGAGGGAAGAAATACTAAGAAAAAACATTTTTCGTCACACCATGCAGACTCGAACCCACTCCGTCTGTATTAGATACTTCACGCCTCAGAACCACAAAAAAAAAGAATATTTTTTCAATCAATCTAAAGTTGCCAATCTTTCAGTCCACTCTGTGGTTTGTTGTATCAATAACAACAACCTTACGGTATATCTTCTGATGGACTAGTCCTGGAAGGCTGTCCAGTTTGTTTCTGTGAGAGCCCAGCATTGGTCAAGGGGTCAGTGCACTCTCTCTTGCCATCCAGGAACCAACCATTGGGGGTTTGAACTTCTGGCTGAACGACTATTTAAGGATTTAATCTATTTCTAGCTGTGTGAGCAAGTCTTATCGAAAATCGATAATGAAACAGAGGCCCCACTTGTGTTTAGCTAGACTAACCCAAGAGAAACATGACATAAAGAAACATGGAAAAAGAAGAGAAACATGACATAAAGAAACATGGAAAAAGAAGCGAAAACAAAAGAAACATTTCTTCTTTCAACACTTGATATTTAGGTTTATTTTAAACATTGTACATCAAGACATGGTATAATAATTCGTAGACTCTCAAACAGGTACATTAAAGAGGTACAGATGATCAGTGACTTTACAAACTAGGATTGTGATTACTGAATTCTAATTACTATCACTTTGTTACCGTGAATGTAAAATAAGAAGATATCCCTGTCTTAACCTTCAAAATCGCGGGTGTATTATTAGTAGGTATACAAAAAAGATTAACAAATATAAAGGGATGCATTTATTATTTTCTTTTTTTTTCTCTTTGTTTCATATATGATCCCATAACTTATAGTATAGAAAAGCAGTTAGTCTAGCGATAATTAATTTTGAGTCTGAGCTTTTCATTAGTTCAAGCTAAAAATTCAGCAGGAAGTACCCTCTCACAGAGAGAAGCGAATAAAAAAGTTATAAGAGATTAAATCTAACATTTTTGAAACTTTGCTTTGATCATTCATGAGTAGAATATTATGGTTGATTGAAACAATGACGTTTATTTGATCCCACAATAATGGGAAATAGTCAGCAGTGAAAGTGAAATATTTGCATAGTGGGTTTTTGGGGGATGGGGTTTATTGACTAGAATTTATAACAAAAAAAATATGTGCAGTTAAAACAATGAAAATATAGCACAACAATATTACTTATATATATATTTCATTATTTCTACTAGTAAAGGTTTAAGACAATAGATCAATATAATTGAGATTCGTATGGCCAGTTGAAGCCTATATAACACAGTGGGATGACTGCCTGCTTGTCGACAGTTCATGATCCAAAGAATTCCCAGCACAGAAGATGGAATCTACACTGCAATGATGCAGCATCAAGGGGAATGGATGATAGAAGAAAGATTCTTATAAACAGTTTAGAAGAATTGGAGATTCAAATTAACAGACAAGAAAGGAAAGAGAAAAATTCATATTTCTTTCTTTTTTAATGATAAATTGACACATTCAACTTGAGTTACTTAAAAGAACATCATTGAATTGGCAATTTTAGATCACATTATTTATTTCGTCTCTTTCTTAAATTCTCATATTTTTGTTTGTTTCAGTTTTACATCACAGGACCTATTTTCAAGATCCAAAATAATCAATAGTAAACACAAGCAAGAAAAATTGGCTTGATATTTTTCTTTGACCATTCAGATAAAGCATCATAGAATGATGTGATCACACTATGGAATAATAAGTATTTAAAAAAGGGCATTTGAAAAAAACAGCTCAAATGTGTCGGTCGTGAAAATAACAATTTTAACTTCTACGTTTACAATGAGAAAAGAACAAACTAGTAGTATTACAGAAATAAAAAATGATTATTCAAACTGGCTGCAAAGAAAGGTATATAATATATGAGCCAGTCTTCGTTTCGAGATAAACTTGATTTTTTTTCCGTTGTTTATTTTCTGGATATTTGCTGTTTTGTCAACTTCCAATGTCCATAACTTGGCTTCTACAAGATAGTTGAAAAATTTAAAAAGCAAAATGATCAGGAGAGTCTCCTCTTAACCACCATACCATCAGCTGGAAAAGTTGAAATTTCGCAACAAGTATGATTTTCCCAGACTGGCTCACATATTATTATTTCTAATAGCATCCTCCTTTTGTGCAGACTGAATTGAGAATGTGATGAGCTTCTTTCACGCCATTGGCTGCTGCGTGGGTGATGAGTCGATGAGATTCTCTGGGAAAAGATAAAGATGATAACGATTGATTTATCACATCTATATCCCTAGACGCATGCAGGCTCATAGACGTTATAATCCTTTATCTTCCAGTTCATTCTGCAGACAAGGCTTGTAATAATAATAATAATGAAATTTGTTTATAACACGCCTGTCCCGTGAAGTCACATCTCAAGGCGCACATTCAACAATTAAAATAATATATCTCAAAATATTATAATACTATTGCAATACATAAATAATAATATGATCTAAATCAAGGCTACAAGAATAATATCATAAAGACACAGGTAAAAATGACAGCAATCCACAATAATACAATATATATATGCAATATAAAAAATGTTGTGTTAATCATTTACAATTCTTCTTTAAAAAATGTATCATTGCCACTGCTCACAGAGAAAAATTAATCTTTTGAAAAAAAAGAAAAGATAAATTGACACATGTTCAACTTGAGTTACTTAATAGAACATCATTAAATCGGCAATCACAGACTTTACCCTGTCATTTAATAATAAATGATAGATTACAACAACCCACCCCGGTTTCAGGTCCGTCTTGTAGCCCTTCAGGTGGCCGACAGCCAAGTTATAGGCAGCATGGGGGTGGCCCTGGTCAGCGGCTAACCTGTTTGAACAAAGGGCAAGATTCGGCTTTGTTATTAATTGTTGCAATCATGTCGTGTATGTTATTTATCTATTTTCCCCCTTAGAACAATTAAGCAGTAACGTTTAACATACCTATGGAGTGAATGAATTCATCTTCCTATTTCTAACCTACTCAACATTGATAAAAACAATTGTCTGCTAGCTGTTTTGTTTTGTGATCCAATGTCTTATACTGTACCGCGTTAGCAAGTGTCAGCACCCAGATCCAAGCCAAGTCTTAAATGGTGAATGAGGTAGATGCCCCAATAACCACCTTTGACAAAACACAGAGCCAAGAAAAAAATTGTATCAGGAGCTATGGCAAGCAGGTGATCAGCCCACTGTGCCTGTCCTCAAATGGCGCTATCAGCAATACACTGGATGCATTGCTCAACTGCTAACCAAGCAAAATTTTATGTCACCTACTTAGTGTTGCCTCTTATTTAGATGTAAAAATGAGAGAACCTACACTGCAGGCTTGTCTGCTAACTGTGTGAGGATCAAAACAATGATATTGATTTCCAATAGATCAATGGCCGCTGGCTTGATCTCTCTTTATGCCTTGTAAGAGGATGATGTTATTGATTATCTGACTCTGTAGTGTATCTGACCGTGTATGTAGTATCTGTTTCTTTCCTACCAGCCCACACATCTCTTCATACCATCTATCCTGATTCATAGTTATTCAAAATTGATCTTCTACTCCTTTACAAATTGTGCCCTCTTGTAATGTTTGTCAATCTAGTAATGAATGCATTGAATTTCAAAATATTTATCAAAAATCTTTTTTCAACAGCTCAAACAACATCAACACAAGCGGGGTCACATTCTGATCAGTGCTGTCCTAAAATAAACTTGTATGTTATCTGCAATACGAGTTGATTACACAACAGAGCCAATGCCTTATTAAGAGCTTCCCCTCAACCAGGGTTAGGGCTTGAGATCTCCGGAATGGCAGTGACTTCACTGACCACTAGATCATGAGGGCCAAATCAAATCATCACAATATTATTACCTGAACCATTCCATAGCTTTCTCAGTATGCTTCTCAACACCTTTCCCTGAAGACAAAAACAACAGATATATGAAAATCATCATTACAAGCTATAACAAATAAGACATATAACCAATTTATATAGTGTTGAAAACAATCCATATCTGTACTGTGGCGCTTCACAACGCATTGAAGGAGTGCCAACCTACATCCTAAAAACAAGTGACACACAACAATAGGATATAAAGAACAGTCTACGAGACTAGAACTAAGATTCAACTTGAAGATAAAGACTAAAAACTTTAAGTTAACATAACATTGTCTAAAATGTTTGGTTTTCAATCTCTTTTTAAAAAGTGGTTTTGAATATGCCTGCTAGTGTTTTCATCCCAAGTAAACAAATTTATTACTGTTTCATTTTTATAAACAAATATTGCTATGATTGAATGAGATTGTGACAGTGATGTGAGGATGACCCTGCAACTCCTCGGTTCATCCACTGCAATCATCTCTCTCCAACACACCCACACACACCCACACAGACACACACACACACAGGAATAGAATGTTTGCCAAAATTGCAGGCTCATGCTACAGCAAAATATATGTTTTTCAATAACAAATTATAGGACACGTAAGATATTATTAGCCACATTACTACTTGAGGAAAATATAGACTCAAATTGAGGAGGAAGGAACGTTGATATAAACATTGATTGACACCCCCCCCCTTCCCCCCTCTCCACTCCCCTATTTCTTCATCCTATAAAGTATCTACTAGGAAAAAAGTTTAATGTTTTTTTGAGGTAAAAGGATATAAGAAACAAAAGTAGGACCCACCAGAAAAAGAATCTAACCACCTGCATAATATGAAGAAAATGTCAAAACTAAAGCTGTGTCAAAAACAAAAACATTCATCATTACCATAGGGCAGAAGAGCCATGACTCAATGGCCCCTGAGATAGAAACAACAGCAACAACAACAACTACAACAACAACATTACCATGAAGATAGCGCTGACCAACTTGGTGTTGGGCTGTGTCATAGCCAAGGTGGGCATAGGCATGGGTGACATGAAAGTGGACATTGTCGAAATAAAACCAGCAGTATAGACCAGCAATGATGACAAACACTACGAGCAAGATCTGTAAAATGGAGAGTAGATTGTATATCAAATTACGCAGTGGCTATTTTTACAGTCCCGTAAAGATGGTTCTCGTGGCTATTTTTACGTCGTAGTATATGTTTCTTTTA
>JAULCB010019326.1:0-11483 GCA_032358575.1 Dendronotus rufus | reverse complement strand
GAAATGACACAATACACCACTTTTACGAACATCTGTCCTAAAATAGAACCAAGCCCAGGGTCCACCTATCCTTAAACTCACTAGGTATGTTAACTCCGGGGCCCACCTATCCAAAACCACCCCATTTTGGCTAGGTGGACCCCGGGGTCAACGTATCCTCTACCCTAAAACTCATGATTAGCATCCAGGAAGGCCAAATTTTGGTATAAAATAGACAATTTAAATATAAGCAAACATATTGTAACTTATTCTATAAGTAAACACGACAATATATTCATCGATACTTTTGCCACAGGCAGCTACTTCTTTGATGAACTCATCATCATCATGATGAACTAAGAAAAGATCTGTATAAAACCACATTTCATATAACTCACATTCTCGCTCTTTTCGTCGGATTCGTTTTCTCCGCCTGTCAATGGTGGCCACCTCTGATTTGAGATTCATGTAGATGGCTTTGATTTCTTTCATTTTGGTAATCAAGAAATTGCACCGCTCTTCCCCCTCCAGATATTCACCAAGATCTGGAAAATGATGAAAAAAACCACCCATTAAAAAGGTACAAAGAGCGAATACAGAGGAGATTGTCTATAACGAACATATAACGCTATAAATTCATGGGAATAAACAACACATTCATTTGCCCCATAATATTGTATTTTTCTCTATTTGATACATTAGGTTATAGAGAACTACCGATATAAATTATAAAGAACTAATTGTGATGTCTGAGCTTGTTATATCTGTGTTCTACTTTACAGAACAATAATAAAATCGATAAAATGCTAACTTGCTGTAATGCCACCCGATAGTGGTCTTTTGTTGTTGTCAAAGTCTTAAACTTAACAAAATGGAAGATGTTAAAGGCATTAATAAACCTTACGTGTCTTACTGCTAATTATCACAATAGACAAACCCATTCCTATTACTCTAGCTCAAATCCTGATAAGTTTTTGGAAAGCAAGCATGTATGTCTAAGCCTTAGTAAATTCCACGATTGATTACGATCGTAATCGTACCTGCATTGAAGCTGAATTTCGATGGTCTGGGAGACTTGGACAGCATGGCTAGCCGAGACAAGGGGGACTCTGGGTCGTGATTTGGAGTAGAAGACGTGTGCGAGTCAGAGACCCTGCTTTGGTAAGACACACTGTCAGTGTTGCTATCTGTGGAAGCGATAGATAAACAGAATTGAAGAACAAAAATATAAAAAGTATAATCTACATCGTTTGATTGGAAATAATAAAATTTGTACTGATAAAGGGACCTCACCCGAAGAAAAAAAAGCATTACAAAATAACCAGAAAAAATTAAAAGATAAGAATTAAATGTGAATTATGCGATCCATATATATATCAAGCAAATTGACATGGGGATGGACATGAAAACAGTTATCTCATCAAACTTAACAAAGAATAGAAAGAGGAGGTGGGGAAGACAGAGGCGAGAAAAATCTTAATGAAACAAGGAACTCACATTTAGGAGATTTTTTGGCCGTTCGACTGCGAGTACCATGAATGCGTTTCTTTTTCTTGGCAGAGGTTTCAGCAGTGGGAGGCTCTTCTATGGGTTTCCTCTTCCTGGACTGGGTGACTTCCTGCTCCGCCCCGCTACTTTCCGAAGACTGGTTTATGGCGAGGGCCGCGTCCAGATTGTCATTGGACGTGGTGCTGCACATGTCATTGTCTGACGGAGAGTCGCTATTCGATTTGGCCGGGGCCATGTTCGAGGACACGGGTAAGGAAATGGACGAAGAGGAAGACGACGACCCGTCTTTGTCTCCCTTAACGGCAATATCATCCGAACCCGGGGACGCACAAGGCGGTTGTTGTGATAATGTACTTCCCTCTCCCTCTTCGTGCTCCGGTGTGGTGGGCGGGGTGTTTTCGTAATGGGTATTCGGAGAATCTTTTTCATCCTCCTCCAGATGTGGAATAAATGGTTGAGTTCCACCTGAAACACTTGTGTCAGCACCATCATAACACATTTTAGTTTCATTTTTGGCAACATCAGATGACTTAGATTCTTGGCAAGATTCATTTGATTGCGATGCTTTTAACATGGCAACATTTTCAATAAGGGACTGTTCATTAACAACGGTTTTCCTTTTAGAACCTTCAACATTCAGAGCTTCCACAGTATCCTGCGAATCCCGTAATCCTCTCCTCCTTTCAGCTTTAACAACACGACCAGGATCTCTTTTGTCACTCTCAGAGGCACGTTTCAACCTACGTTTCTTTAGTACAGGTTTATCTATGTCTGGAGATTCTTCCCTCAAGGAATGTGTGACTGCTTCCACAACATTATTTACAGTAGTTGACTCGAACTGTTCGACAGCTTCAGGGAGGGGTTCAACACTCTGATCTTTCCTCTTACGACCCTTTTTCTTCTGACCTTGCTTATCACTTGATTTCTCTTCTTCATTCGTACTCGATTCAGCTGCGTTAGAAGCACTCTCAACTAGCAGACTCAAGTTAGAGGCACCTTCAGATTTTGATTCCGACACAAATTCAGGACTAATTGCTTTCTTTTTGGTTTTCTTCTTAACTTTCTTTTTCTCTTTATCCATCACATCTCCTGACACAGGTATGCCTTCTTTAGAAAGAGGAATTTGCTCCGTGACAACAGGCTCTCGCTTTTTGGATATATCTGGCTGCCATTTCGAATCATGCTCGGCTTCATCAAAGTCATACGGAGACGGAGAAGATTTCGGAGCTGGTTCAGATGGCATAATGATGGGCTCTAAAGTTGGGATTTCAGTAGAAATGAGAGAACTATCTTTACCTGTTTTCTTTGCATCTTTACCAGTATCTTTCTTACGGCTTTTACCAGCTTTCAATTTATCTAAATCTTTCAGGTCTGCATCCAGATCCATCTTTTTCAAAAGAGGAATACTTTGGTCACTGACACTTTCATCTTCTAAATCAGGACTTTGTTGTTTTTCTGTTTCTTCATTATTTTCCATTTCATCCTCATTTTTCAATTCGTTGTCAATGGGCTTTTGATCGTCCAATTCTTCTAGAGGTATCTTACCACTGTCCTGTTGATCTTCATTTTCCACTGTCAAACAGGGAGTCTCACAGCTAGTAGGCTCTTGCTTCACCTCTTCTGCTGTTTTCTCTACATCCGATAGGGCAGACGTTATTTCATCATCTGCTGAGATAACCTCTGCCACCATCACACAAGCCCTTTCCATCTTTGAATGAGAAGCTAATGGTTCATTTGATTCATCCGCTTTCTGATCACCCAAGTCCTCAGCACTGTCTTCTTCTTGTTCTTTCTCCTCAACCTCTTCTTCTTCTTCCTCCTCAAGTTTGGCTTCAGCTTCCACCGTTTCGCTTTCTTCCTTTGATTCTGTTTTCATTTCCAACTCTTCCACTGGCTCTTCCTTTACATCCTCTTTCACAACCACACACTGTTCACTTTTCCCCTTCTCTTTTTCTTCCGGAACCTCGACTTCTTCACCGTCCTCTTCCATACTCGTATCCACATCCTGCTTTTCTGTTGAAGCGCCTTCTTGCTCCTCGTCCTCAATATCAACCAGCTGAGATTCTTCTTCACTCTCCTCTTTAGAGGGAACCTGGTTAACTTCTGCTGCTGCTGCTGGTGGGGTTTCTTCAGATTCCTCCTTTTGGGTTTCTGATAGATAAACAAGGAGAAACAATGATATCTCAGTAAAAGAAAATATTTCCTTTTTCAGAATCCCAAGGGATAAGGATATACAATTACAGTTAATCTAAAAATTGAACAAATGAACAAACAAATTACATATTCACAGGATACAAGCAAAGCCTAAAAGGACTTGAGTTACAAGCAGCACAAAGGAAAAATCCTTCGATGCGCACCCCTTGCAACCTGTTTAATTAAATTTGACATTTAAAACTATAAACATGATAAAATAAAATATCTCAACGAGTCATTTCAATTTACCTTCAGATTTTTCTTCTTCGGGTTCAATAACTATAGATGTGCGCCTTGTTTTTCTTTTTTCTGGAAAATAGAGTAAAGTTAAGTTTGTGAACATTTTTGGCAAAAGATAAACTATTGACAATATTTGGTGGAAAAATAAAAATGTACTTGGAAATAATTTTTCTAAGCAATAAATATTTTGGTTAAATAGCAAACATAATAAGTAAATGAATGACAAATATTTAAATAAAAAGGTTATAAAACCAACACAACTATAATAAATAGATTAAATAATGTTTACTTTAATAAATACAAGAAAATCAAGATAAGGTACACCATTGAAAGAACCCATGAGTAGAAAACAGTGCGTTACCTGAGCTGACAGTCGGACTGCTGCCGCTAGTGTCACTGCTGGACGACCTTGTGGCTCTCGTCTTGGCATTGTTGAGCAGCTGTTTGGGTGTGCGGAAAAGTTGTCCTGGTCTTTTATTCAGGGCGGGAGCACGATGATTGTCGATTCTTTTAATGGAACTCAACAACGGTTTCTGTTAATATACAAACGACAAATGGTTTTCAAAAGAATTGAAATCACAGGGGAGATCAAAACACCCCTCCAAAAAAGCTAATAAAACAATGTCAAGTCTGAAGTAAATCCTTTGAGAGGTCTAAATGATTCCATTCCATTACACCAATAAAAACATTTCTTTATAGCGCTTGCATAGTTGATTGAAGTAACAGAATACACAAATATGTTATTTTGTCAAGAGAAATAATGAACCCGAATGTTCTTGAACAAGAAAATAATCAATATATGTCTAGATTGTTAAAGAACCAAAAATTGTTGACACAAATCAAATAATGCTTTCAATGAATGAACTTACATGCACCATCAACACTGGCTTAGCAGCAACCTCGACAATTTTAGCTGCATCAGCTGGTTTATCAACAGGAGGTTTATCAACACCTGGTTTATCTAAAACGGAAGCAACCCGTTCTCCTCTGATCCATTCATCATACCTGAAAAAGACACACACACACACACGTATAGATATATCATCTAATAGACTTTTGATGACATTATAATATACACATAAGAAATACAAAGATGATTAAAATGACTGATTACGCTAACATGATGATTGAATTGAAGCAGGCCAGGGAGAAAGACTAGGTGACAGTTCCTTACCTGATATTCCAGCCAGCATAATGAACCAAGTATGTTCTATGGGGTCCCTCTATTCCATAGTCGACAACCTGGTCAATGAAAATGTGTGCAGAAAAATATAAAAGATTTGTCAATGCTAAGATCTAATTTTACTTGAAACATTTCAAAGCAAGGCAGACAGTTTCAATCGACATTAATTCAGACATTGAACAAATTTTCAGTTTTCAAAACCGATTCAATTTTAAAATCTGCTTTTTGTTTATCATAACGGAATAAATAACTGTTACAAGTCAAAATGATAAATAATCCTTCAGAAAACCCCCAAAAGGAATGAAGAAATCTAAACAGATCCCATACACTACTAACTGCTTTACCCTCATAGGAAAATAACACACAAAGCTTTAAGAGAGAGGGAAATAAAGATACAGAAATGACAAGCCATTAACGCTTACCTTAGCAATATAGATCTTTTGATTTTTGCCCTTTCCATATTTCACGCGTAGTTTAGACCCAAGAGGATACTCAATCTTCGGGGATAAAGGCCTGTCTTGTTTCTGGCTTTCATCAGAATCTTCTGCATCTTCACTGTAAAGATATAGAATAAATACAGTTCCCAATTAATTCAATCATACTAATATTGGATGCATAAAAGTACAGATACAGTCTTCAGTTATCCAAGTCTATTCCTGCGCAAAATGTTGGATAACTTATCAAATAGTATAGTATGGAAATAAGTTGTGTGTACTGCACAGCATGTGTTGGTTGACATGTGTGTACACTAGCAAGAGGCTAACAAATGCCATGGCAACACTTTGTTCATCAAATGTGTGATGTAAAATTTAACTGTGATTGAAACAGAGAAGTGAACCTATTGCAGCGGTGCTTGCAATATTTCAATATGAATTTTAAGCATTGAAATACATCTATCAGATAAGATATTAGTTGTCTTTGTCTTTAAACAAAATAACTATTCTATGAAGCACTTAATAAACATACCCTTCAGACATTTCGTCATCTTTTCCTTTCTTATCCCGCTTAGAGCTTGAGGGTTTCTTGTCTTCAGCTGTTTTCATCACAGTCTTTTTCTCAGATACTGGTTTACTATCAGTTCCCTTGACATTGACTACTTTTTTCTCTGCAGTCTTGCTGTCTCTTCTTTCTAATGTGCGAGGGATTTCTTTCTCCTTTTTATCGCCTACAGCTGGTCGTAAATCTTTGGGAATAACCTTTCTGAAAAGTTCCTTTTTCTCTTCCAGGGTTTCATCTTTCAAATCTACTTTCTTCAGAGGATCATTCTGAAGAAGCTTCCTTCTTGTAAGCTGTAAAAAAGAAAGAACATATGAAAAATTAATTTCAAACGTATTTTTCTTCTTTAAAAATCTCAATACACATGTCAATCATCAAAAACCACTCCAAACCAATGGTACACGCTGGGGTTGGACTCCGAATGACCATGTGTGTGTGTGTTGTAAGCTAGATGGGAAGTGTGCCAGTGATCAGCCTCAGAAGGAGTGTTGAAAACAGACAATTACGTCACTTCACTGAACTGAGAGTACATACTTCTGACTAGAGAGCAAGCATTGTCCAAGTGAGATAGCGTGTGTTTAGGTGGTGGCTATTGTATTAAATGCTGTTTTCAATTCAACAATCCTGACAGTATAGTATATACAAGAATTGCTATGAAACAGTAGTACGACTCAAACAATTTTAAAAAAACCAAAAGATGTGTATCTCACGATTACTTACCCTCTTTTTGGGTGAATCTGGTGCAATTGTTTCTTCTATATCTTTCTTTACAACCTTCACTGGTTTCTTATCATCATTCTCCTCCTTTTCTTCTTCAGCCTTCACTAATTTCCGGACTGACTTTCTCTCTTCCTTCTTCACACTGACATCTTCCTTCTTTGCTTTACTGGCTATCTCTTCCCTTTTCCCTTTGTTGACAGGGGTGGAAATTTCATCTTTTTTAACAATTTTCCCAGACGTAGTGGGCACCTCCTCTTTCTTGGCTTTGACAACATCTTCTTTCTTGTCTTTACCCTTAGCTACTTCTTCTTTCTTTTCTTTGTCTTTCAATTCTTCTCTTTCCTTAGCCACTTGAGATCTATCCCTTCGCTGCATTGTCCTTCTCGGTAACAAATCACTTTCTTCCATTGAAGCCGTGCTACCCAGGTCTTGATTGTCTTCTAATTTCTCAGCGACTTCTTTAGGTTTAGGAGTTTCTGGTACCTCTTTCTAAAAATGAAAACAATATCAAAGAAAAATGTGAGTTTTTTCACCTCAAAGAATTTTTGTCTATACCCATTGTTAATTCATCTCTACAAAATTTACTCAAATATTTGGTTTATATCAAGAACATACCAAAGTGAAAATTTAATAGACGTCTTATTGATAACTATGATTTTTGCAATTAAAGAAATTCTATAAGATTCCATTCCAGATGTTGAAGAAAATGTTTCTAATAAACATTCAGTAAGTGCCATTCACAATTTACCTTTTCCACAACAGGCTTTGGTAAGCGAGGACTCCTTTCTCTACTACGAAAGCTAAGGATATTTCGTCCAGAGTTTTGTCTCGCCCTGCCTGGTCTGCTGAGTGTTCCCATGGTGCTTCCTAATTTTCGATAAAATGTTTCATAAGCATCAAGGTATCTGAAAGAAAACAGAATGGAATATTAGACTCAAATGCGAACAGAAGGAATAGTCAAAAACTGAACAAGTTTTTTCTCTGTAATCAAAACAAAGAAATTATTTTCAGCTTAATTATCTCAACACATCACATCTTTACTTGTCTGGTTTACAAATATATAGAAAAACCATCCCTTTTTTTTATCTTGAAAAAGAATGAAAACATAATTTACAATTCTATTTCAGTTTTCCCACACGAAAATTCCTTTTTTCCTCCATAGATCAATTTCTATCATTTGTTTTGTTCGTTTACAGAGCATACAGCATAACTTTGGTTATAAAATGGTTTCAGTTGAAAGCACATTTCACACATTTTAGGCTATTTCACAGGAAGCATCTACATTTTTTAAATACATCTACAAAACAACTTTTGCATACACTATGATCTAAGTCAGACAAGAAGCATAGAAACGCCATAAAACAAATAGGAAACAAAAACTTACTTCTTGTACGCAGATTTAATTTGATAAGCTGGGTTCTGATGAAGGGATGGAAGACCCATTTTACTGTAGACCACAGGCCACTTCATCTCTTTGGTCACCTAGATAAAAATCAAAACATAACGATAATCAACAAAACACATTAAAAAAAACTAACTGCCAACTATCCATAAACAAAAGGATATGATAACGGCTCCTGTCTGATAGGACAGGACTTGTCACATTACATCTACCTCAAAAGCATAATGAACTCATAGGACTGGACTATTATTCAGGTTTCTGGAGCATGAGGCCACTTTCCTGATAGAATGCTTGTCCATCACAGATTATTTTTCCAAACTATATGTAAGAGTCGGTTGTGAGGAAAGTTGTAAAAATTTCCCATACCATTTTGTTGTTCTGATCAGGATTTGATGATGTTAAAAATCTGGTTCTTATCCCCTTTGAAAGATACTCGTTATAGAAATAATAATTCTTTAAACCATTAAGGACAGGGCTATTTAAGTTTGAGATTTGCTATAACAGGGGTCTGCAAAAAAACCCACCAAAACATTAAATAAAAGTCTAGACATGTGCCCCATGAGATATCAGGCTGGCGTAATTGATATTTGATAAGTGGGCTGATTGAATGAGTCCAAAACGGTGCTCTTTAAAAGCCATAATTGCCAGATGTACTATTGCTATAGATACCCCTGCATAATATGTATGCAATCACGTGTAAGTGTATCCGCTATATAGATGATTGGGCTCTGATACCAACAACCCTGTTATATCCAATCTCTACCGTACCTTGTTGTAGCCTCCGCAATTCTCCACTATCTTGAAAAGCTTGTAAAGGTTGAGATCTTTGTTGCCGATATATGGGCCTTTATTGATTGGTGTGCCCCTATCATCCATAAACTTGTAGAGTTGCGCTACAAATCTATCTTTCTCCTCATACGGTTCATCTTCTGAAGCCTATTAATAAAAACAAAGGGAAAGTCGAATTAATAATTTCTCATCTAAAAGTAGTTTTTTAAACCACTTTCTTTTTGTTAAATCTTCAACAGAAATAACTACTGTTGGATAAAAATCAGACCACATCAAGAAGTTTTCTTTGAATTAAAGAATAAAACTGCTCTCATACTGTTGCTTCTAATTATCACTTTCACCATTGTGTTTTAAAAAACAAAACAACAACGTATGGAGTCATTCTTTCTTTAGAATTCAATTTCAAAAGAATGGTGAAAGACACACCACAGATTAATTTCAATGATTTAAAAATAAACACATTTGAAATATCTAATCACAAGCAAAGAAAAAACTTCTTAACCACTCACATATTCATTATCCTCCACCACTTCCTCCTCTTCAATATCCGACCCAAGCATTTCATCTTTCTTCCAGCCAACAGGAAGCTCTTTAGTGTCAAAATATAACAGCGCCCTTTCAAATGCTACGAAATAAAGAAAGTGAAACAGAATGAGAGAGACAAAGATTAAAGTGTCCTATAAATGTTACTGTTAAATACATATTACTAACATATACAACTACATGGGGGAGCGAAAAAGAAGAATGTTAACCTAGCGATTTGATCATCAAATTACATTTAGCAAAATACTTAACTGTAGAAAGCAATAGGAAATTTTGTTCAATAATTAAGACTAGACACCTAAAGAGGGCTGTCAAGCATAAATCTTTGCAAGCATTTCTAAGGGGCTTCTGCATTGAAAGCATTCAAAGAGAAGAGTGATTAAAACTTTTTTTAAATACAGAATATTAAGCTACAAGACTTGATATGTTAAAAAACACAATACAAACCTGTTCGCATTGTTTTATCTTCATTTTTAATGGCCATAACTCTTGAGAATTCTTTCAGGTTTTTTCGAGTTACTGTCGTACTGAAAGCGATAACAAAAATATATTTGATTAACTTTTCATCAAAATACAAACAAAATGAAATAACAAATATCCAATCTAAAATTCTATTTTAAAAAAGAGCTTGAAAATGTATGTAATAAAGATCTTACTTAATCTATTAAAATTTGTGATAAAACAACATGATGGATTTCACACCAGCAGATGTATTCTCTTATTTAGATAGTCTACAACTTGTTACGGTGTGAATAGAACCTTTACACTCACTATTTTGAATCTTTGAAGGAGCGCACAAGGATATGTTCACTTCTTTTCACTTCTCCAATAGAATTTGAGTCAGGCAAAACCACAAGAGATGGAATGGCTGATCCTTTACGTTGTGGTAGATCCACTAAGAAAATCTTTCCAACCAAATCCCGATGTCGCCCGCGATACATGGCACGACGTGGAGATTCTTCTTCAGAGTCATTCTCTTCTTCTTCTTCTTCCTCACTATGAACAAAACAGAATAGTTCTAGTTATTTGGCAATTCAAAGTAAAGAAGAAATATCAAGTCTACTCAAGATTTAATCATTAGATAAACTATTTTTTAAAGTAAAAAATGTAACCTGTAGATATTTTGCAAAAATTACTAAGGGTAAGATAAGCCCTGTTAAAATAGTATCCATATCAAATGGAAAATGTTTAAATTGAGTAGACTGCATTAACAACAAAGTAACTCACCCTTTCTCACTAAAACATTCAAAACCTGATATTTGTATACTTTCAAACAGAAATAGCAAACAATTGAAATAGATATAAGTCACATACTCATTCTTCTTTTTTCCTTTCTTGTTTGTAAGTACAGGCGTTCCAAAGTGTTCTGGATGCGACAAAGGCAGATTGTCTAAAGTCTGAGTTTGAAGAGAAAGATAAGTATACTTTAATATTGAAATGAATAAAAATATTACCTTTTTTCAATTCTTCAAATCACATTTCAAAGTGTCTGTCAATGAGTTTTGCTTTCAGTTCAACAAATTTTCCGCCATATGCCCCAAACAATGATTTCTCCTTCAGGCCACATGGTTAGCAATGGGAGAATTATAAGGGAACAGTAATAAGATCCATCCATCACTCATCCGTTATGCTATAAAAGAAATATAACTGCTATGATTAATACTTCACTTGTGTCATGTACCGTACCTATTACTTTTAAAAAGGCAATTGTAAAACCTTTGTTGAAGAAACCTGGTTTAGATGAAAAAGACCCAAAAAATTATAGGCCTGTTTCGAACCTCCCTTTTTATCAAAAGTTCTTGAAAAGGTTGTACTTAAAAGGCTCCTCAGCCACATCGTTATAAATAATTTAAATGAACCATACCAGTCTGCGTACAAAGCCTGTCACAGTACTGAGACCGCACTTTTAAAAGTATATTCAGACATCCT
>JAULCB010019104.1:0-11493 GCA_032358575.1 Dendronotus rufus | reverse complement strand
AGAGAGATAGAGATAGAGAGAGAGAGAGAGAGAGAGAGAGAGAGAGAGAGAGAGAGAGAGAGAGGATGGGGAGTGAGCGGGAGAGAGATAGAGAGAAGGAGGGGAATAGATAGAGATAGAGAGAGACAGAGATCGATAGAGAGAAGGATGGGGAGAGGAAGATGAGGGGAGTGGGCGAGAGAGGGAGAGAGAGAGAGGGAGAGATCGAACGAGAGAGAGAGAGAGAGAAGGATGGGGAAAGGGAGAGATAAGATAGAGAGAGAGGGGGAAAGGGAGAGATAAGATAGAGAGAGAGTGGGAGAGGAGGGAGAAAGAGAGAGAGAGAGGGAGAGGGGGGAGCGAGCGAGCGAGAGAGCGAGCGAGCGAGAGAGAGACAGACCGACAGAGAGAGACAGAGAGACAGAGAGACAGAGTTAGAGTGAGAGACAGAGACAGACAGACAGAGACAGACAGAGATAGAGAAAGAGAGGCCGAAATTACTAACACCAGATGATAGTCTCTCCAGCCATAAAGAAAGAATAAAGAGCTTGTCATCCGTCCCACTTGTCTTTCTTTCCGTCCGCCTCTCTCACTCTACAAATCGTGTCGACCTCAAACGGCAACACAAAGTGCAGACAGACAGACAGACAGACACACACACACAGACACAGCACGAGGCGAGGACACAGTCTTCGTCTCTCTCTCTCTCTCTCTCTCTCTCTCTCTCCTCTCTCTTTGCAAGCAAACTAACATACTGCTGTAAAACTCTTCAAATTTATAACTTTCCAGGAAAATAAAATATTTCTGAAAATTGTTATAAATTAGTTAAGACAAAAAAGAAGGCAATTTAGATTCACTCGATGATTCAATGTTGTTGATTATAAATATTGGTAAATCAAATGAGATAGTTTGACATGCATTGTTCTTTCAACACCGTACTACTAGTGTAACATGTTTACCGTATAAAAATGGTAACAAATCGAGGGAGATATTTGAATATGTATAAATAAAATTAGAAAATAAGTAGAGACTCTAAAGTATATATAACAAATTTTGATTATACTTAATATATAATATTAAATGGTAAAAAATAATCAAATTTGATCAATAGTTTAAAATAGTTGTAACATTATCAAGAAATAAAAACAAATAATAAGCTGGCCCTTCTCAAAATAACAGCCAATGAGATCTGAATCGAATAAGGTCACGTGGGTGAATTTCGTGGCGTGCTGGCTGCTCCCCAAATTTCAGCGCAGTCAGTTGAGCTGCACGGTTCAAAGAGGGAGGGTCACGCTACTCTTCTCAATAATTTGGGGCAAATGACCTTATTTTCTCATTTTGTAGATAATTTCCCGTAATGACGATTATCCTTTTCCTTTTAGACACTAGTGCGTCTATGAATCAAAGAACTTATCTTGGAACTACGTTGATAGATGTAACAAAAGCGGCAGTAGAAAGTTTTATGAAGGTAAACAAACACAATTACAGAGAAAACATTGGTCAACAACCAAATAATACAACACAAGACATTTTCAAGATAAACGCTTCATAAGAGACACCAAGTAAGATTGATATTTCCCATCTTTTATTTTCATAGATTCGTTCTCGTGATGCAAACAGTCGATGGGACCGTTACATGCTCCTGACATTTGAAGATCCACCGGCCAATGTAAAGGTAAATGACTTCTTTTTAGTGTCGTGATGGCTCGATTTTTGTTTTCGTTATCTAACGGCATTGTTAGGTATTCGGTCTCGTAGCCCCATATTTCGGTTAAGCGCAATTAACAGTAAATCAACCGTACTGTAACGAGAACCTTTTTCTTCCTTGGTTGTGGTGGGCGCCATTTTGTATCAAATGGCTACTCACAGAACGCTGGGATTGAGGATTAACTGTATCGATACCAGTACCAGCGATGATACCCGAGAAGTTGCATACATTGTTCATTTAGAATTCAGTGTTACGCGATTTGCTCGAGCCATTTCATTTATAGAATTAAAGGAATGTTTAAGATCACTTGTCTTTTTTATTTTCGTTTCATTTTGTGGAATAAATATGACTCATTTCAGTTGAGTGGTTTTATGAAAGTATCGATTATAAACTAATCAATTGCCGCAGAACAAGGGACTCTACTCTAGAATCCAAAATATTTCGTCTAGTGAAAAGGTCAAGGGTGACTGCTAAACCTAATCCCACTCCCAGTCCTCCTAGTCAATGGTGTTATCTAGCTGTTTTGTTTGGATTCAGTTGACATATCTTGATAGGTAGTCAATCAATAGCTATTGATATACTGACACTCTCAAAATGAGTACCTCTTCTATGTACTCTTTAAAGTTTTATACCAAATTTATTTTTTATCCCATCCTAATCACCAAGCTGGTGCTTCAAATCTAATCATATTGGCCTGGTCTACAATAAGGAAATTTATATTTCTAAAGTTTGGTAATAAATGAAAATGATCATTGTATAGTCTAGACTGAAACCATGTACTCTGTCATAGATTTTGTCTTCCCACCGTCCATCGTCATCGTAGGGACCAGCTGGCATGATGGGTCACTAGGGAGAAGAGACTTCAAAAGGAGAGAGAGAGTGTATGAGAACAAGAGATATATGGCAGGGGGGGGGAGGAGTGGAATTGGTGGGGTTTGTGATGTATGAGAGGTATGGGGGCCGTGGTTATATTAGAGTTAATTGTGCCGCCTACATGTGGCTAATGTCCTGGCAAACTTCAAAATCTTTCTAAATAACCGGTTGAAGCGTAACTGACGCAGTGGGTTGATCACCTGCTTGTCACCAGTTCTTGATCCACAGAAATTCCAGTACTGAACTGGACCCAACACTGCAATGTGGTTATTAAAAGGGAAATGGATAAATAAGAAAAGTTCCTCGCTTGAAAATTCATTAATTTAATAAATGAATGATTTATTCATATCACTAGCATTGACCGTATATATAATAAGGGAAATGCTTACTACAAAACTTGCGATATGAAACCATGAACACCAAGTCCTGAAATGTGATTATATAAATGATACTATCTCAGACCTGTAAATCTTCAGACAATTTCAATTTAAGGAACTGCTTGAATTGTTATTATATTTAGTTTTGCATTATTGATTGGAAGTCAATAGTATAATAATCCCTTACCTGAAGTGTGGCAATTTTCAGACAATATTGTGTTGTTGTCATTTACAGGTCACGGCGTCCGGCCAGTGATACTTTAATCCCACATTCCTCCCGGATGTGAAGCGATACAATACCAGATGTGTGGCCGCCATGGCACCTCCACCGTTACCACTCTTAACCCAAACATGCTACTGCGCTTATACTATACTGGGTGAATACTTAAAGCAATGATGCCTTGTGCTATTAAAACAAGTTGCGTTATTCTAACTATATCAAGAGAAAGGAGATAGACCTAGATAAAGTGAGGCGATATTTTTATCAACAGAGTTCTGTTATGTAATTACAGATTAAACCTAAACAGGTCCTAACAGATTAATAATAGTAATGTTTTTTTTACATCTCAATAGTATTTCAATCATCATCTTCTCTGAAAATCTTCGGGGATCGAATAGTTTTTATGTAATCGCGACTTGAGTCAAGATAGTTCCAATTTGAGGTGTCATATATCCGAGAAATTTCAGAAAGCAGTTTCAAAAGCATAAAAATCTAATAGTTAGTTGCATTCAAACATTCAAATGTGTCCCATTACCACCTCTCAAACATTATAAAAGCTCAGAAATAAGAGATTCATGCAAGTGAATACAACAAATGATACCTGTTCTAGATGCGGTCAGATCTTATAGAATGTTATGCCTTTTGAACGACAAAAACATTCAAAAGGAATAGAGATAAACACACAGAAATTAACAAGTACACATATTTTACACATCTTAAGACGTAGAGTTACCTGGTATATTAATATAGTGAGTGGAACACAATTCACATTTAAAAACAGTTCATAAGAATAAGAGAACAAAATTGAACCGGTTCTTTTGATTTGTAACTTATAAGTTCTGTATTTCTTATCTTTAAAACTCTTTCTCTGTTGCACAGGCTGGTTGGAAAGAGAGCCACTTGGTGTTTGCATCCGAGTTGAAAAATATTCAAGCCGGCGGTCTTTCATCCATGGGGCCATCCCTGAAGCATTCCTTTGATTTGCTGAATCTCAATCGCATGACAAGTGGCATTGAAACATATGGCCAGGTATGCTTATTTCTTGTTTGTAACATCATCTTCAAATAAAAAAAATTAAATCATTTTTCCTAGCTTTAGCACTGTGTGATGGTTGTGACCTAAATTGTTTTTTTCTCCTTAAATTGAATATTAGTCTAAAATGACTGAAAAATGCTAACAAATTTTTCTTCCTTTTTTGCCTTCTGAAGGGTCGCAGTCCTTTTTACAATGAATCCACCGTGATCATTGTAATCACAGACGGAGGACACTTGACAACCTCGAATGGTGTTCACCATGAAGTAAGCTCAGCGTTGCATTTTCATTTTCTTTGTATACTCTATGTTCTATTTTAATGGTCTTTTTTTTCTTAATGCAAAATTTGAATACATTTATTTACCTTAATAGTTAACATACCCCAATTGCGTAATCATAACTGCCTGCCTAAAGATACATTCACATTGCTAATTATTTATTTGTCTCTTTGCATGGGTTCAGTTGAATCTTCCAATGAACTCTGTGGTTCCCGGTGCAGAACTTACCAAGGAACCTTTTCGCTGGGACCAGAGGATATTCAGCCTAGTGCTCCGACTTCCGGCAAGTGTCCCGCCCGATGTGTCAGGGTTTCCTTTCATCCCTTCAGCTGAGAACTCACCGATTGATGCCATGTGTGAAGTGACTGGAGGTGGGTGGAAGATTGTCTTACATTTCGTCTTAGTTTTTTATATTTTTAAATGACTAAAACTAAAAAGTGACAAATCCAAACAGTAAGACACAGCGTTTTTAGATGATTGCTTTTTATTGCCATCTTGTCATTTTCATAAGTTTGTTATTTGTTCTCGAATATGAAATGGATGGTTGGATTGTCAGATGTGCTCTAGTAACACTTTTCCTCCACATGTCCCAAGCAGTGATTCCCCCTTCAGGCCACGGAGGTAGTGATGGAAAGGTCACAGGGGAATTAAGTCATCATAAAAAGTGTCCATTACTCTTGTTTATTGATATTCACTTTTCCTATTGTTTTGAATCATTTGATGACTTAGGAGCTGCATCAGATGAAAAATCAAGATGATGATTAGTACTGGTTTCTCTAATCTTCAAATCATAATTTTTGATCATATTATGATAGTAAATTATAGCATAATATTGTAATCAATGCGCCGTAACTTCAGATTTAGGTAATTTCAAATGGCTCCATGTTCAACCAGACTGTTTATCGATTTGAATTTTGATTTTCTTGTTGTTACAGGGCGTTCCTACGCTGTCTACAGCCAAAAGATGATCAACGGAGCGATAGAATCTCTTGTACAAAAGGTGCAGTGTGGCGTGGTGATCAACTTTGAAAAGTTTGGCCCTGATCCGCCCCCTATGTTGGACCAGAATAAAGATTCTGCAGCAGATACGAATGGAAACGCCAAAGGTTGGATAATATAGTTTAAACCCTCCTTTTGTCTGGTTTTTGTTTAAATAAGAAATATCGATTTGAATATGAAAAAGTAGAGCTTTCTATAATTTTTTTGTTTTATTTTGCATTAAGAATTAAATTCAAAATACATTTGCAAAAGTTTTGATGTTTAATGATACACTGGAAAATTTTGCCTCCACTAATGTTTGCTTTAGCGTTGATTTTGTACGTTTGTTAATTTTATCTGTCAGAAAATCAAGACATCAACAAACCACCCCAGGCATACGACGCCGAGGACAAGAAGCAGCAGTCTTTGTCAGGGATCAATGGAGGTCAGCAAGGTCAGGTATCGAATCAGGCCTGGCACAGCTGTCGGAAGTTGATATACGTCCCAAGGTCAGCACAGAAAGGTCATTGCACGGGTCACTGGCCTATTCCCGAGGGCTACTGGCCAGATATCACAAGCCCATCATTGGTAAATGAACACGGTTTTTCTTTTTAATTGAAAAGGAAAAGACAAAGATTTGACTTTCTTTTTCTCCTCATCATCGTTTGAACATGAACATATCCGTAACAGTTTTCTAAGGGAAAACTTATATTCTTACTCTTTTTCTATTTATTTTATTGTTTTCCTTTTTTAGTTATTATCAGTCCCACCTTTTTCTATCCTGATATTCTCGTAATGCTGAACATCGTTCGGCTGGTCGCCTGCTTTAGCATTGTAACATGTTTTGTATTTTTGTAATTTCAGCCGCCTCGCACAGCCCACCCCATTGTACAATTCAGCTGCCAGCTATCAGAACCCCTTGTGATAGAAAACTTGCCCTTTGATAAATATGAGCTGGAGCCTTCCCCGTTGACGCAATACATTCTAGAACGGCGCCAACCAAACGCATGTTGGCAGGTAAATGTATTTTTTATAAAAGATCATTTTAATCATTCTTGTCGATCAATGCATTAATCGCAATTTATGCCTTTGTCAACTACAAATGGATGCGACCGTAGACCTATTGATCTCCGCCATAAAATCATCCAAATAAATATTCACACAAACCGCAGAGGTATTTCATTACACATAATGCATACATTAATATAAATTGAAGAATTTTTTTTTTTTTTTTCTTCTTCAGGTGTTTGTTGCCAACAGTTCCAAGATGAGTGACATGTGCCACCCGTTTGGCTATCTGAAAGCCAGCAGTGCTTTGACCAGTGTCAATCTGGTAGTCATGCCTTACAACTACCCTGTGTTATTGCCTCTATTGGGTGAGTAGGCAGTACTTTCCCTTTACCCTTTTTCTCTCTAATTCCTCAATTGTTTCTTATCTTTTAACTGAAACTATCAGCTTACCTTTTCGGTGCTGATATGATTCTTGGAGGTCGAAGTGTCATTTAACTCCAAAACAAAACCTCTATTGGTTTTGTTTTTTTCTATTTAGAATTTTTTGATTTTTTTCATTAAAGAATTAACTTTTTGTTTTCTATCCCTTTTAATATACTTTGTTTTTCAGTATACATTTTCATTGGTTTGCTTGTTAAAATGTCTCATTGTTGATTTCCAATGTAGACATTCATTTTGCATATATTTTTGGGGGCCTTTTTTACCCAGCTATAACTGATTGCTTTTCTTCATTTGCTTTCACAGATGAGCTTTTCAAAGTCCATAACTTAAAACCCAACCAGCAGTGGCGGCAGCGATTTGAAAACTACCTGAAGATAATGCCTGGATATTACGCTGCTGTAAGATGGAGTTATTTATTATTATATTACTTGTAACAGACCTGTAAATCTTTAGCCAATTCTCAATTTAAAGAACTGCTAGATTTAAATAAAAAAATTTGCAGTATTGATCGCACGTCTATAGTATAATAATCCCTTACCTGAAGTGTGGACAATTTTCAGACAATTTTGATGATGTACCTAAAAGTGTAATTTATAATTTATAGTAGCGCAAATTCATTTACTGTTGTACACTTTAACATGGTGCTGAAACAATCCTACTACTACTATTGGACTCGAGGAACTGCAACAAAAGTTTGTAATGTTCATATTTCAGCGTTTTCTTTATATGCTTGCATTTTGTTGTTGCTTTTTTTAATGAAACATTGTTGTGATGTAAACAATAACAAAAGTTTACGATGTAATATATAATTGATTTACTGTTTCAAAACTATCTGTTTGTCTGCTTATCAATTGTAATGCTTGACATTTTCTTTGTGTCTCTTTCAGTGTTTGCGGAGAGCCCTGGGAAGAATGGGTGCCCCGAGTCTTGTCTCTGACACCATCGACAACTGCCTTAGCTACAGTGTGATTACTTACCTTAAGAAATTAAAAAATCAGGTAAGCGATGAGTGGTTGGAGGGTGTACTTGGTGGGTTCCACTTTTCTCTTTCTCAGTATCCGTCGCCTCACAACATTTTCTCCCAGCACTGTATGACCTATAGTATGTCGATGTGTTGTCTTCATACAAGCGAACAAATGAAATCATTGGCATCTGACGTCCTTGCCTATTCCCTTGTTTCCCCCTTTAAATTTAGCATATTGTTCTACTTACAAATGTTTTAGTTGATACATATAATATCTTTGTCATATATCTCCTTTTCACGTTGGCTTTGTCTTCACATTTCTTCGTATTTAAATTTTTGTTGTTTTTTGTTTCCTTTTAACCTTAGGCAAGAATTGAAATGGATCGACTGAATGCCTCGATTGGTCAAAAGAAAGCTCGCCACGAGGGAATCCAAGTCAACACAAGGTAAGGTCACCCAACCTCCAACAATAAGGAAATACTTTTGGTTTAAAAGTTGATGCAGAATTAAGGTTTGACACTGGAGAATAAAGAATAATATGGAAAATCACAGGTCTTTGAATAAGTTTGAATCGGGACAATTTTATTTTTGTCTTGAAATTTTTATTTGTCGCCTAAAAAAAATTATTTATTGAAGAACGATTTCTCTTCCTCTCCATCCCAGGACAAAGACGTCCATTTTGCATAGAGCAGACTTCAACCAGCTTCTGGCCAACCTGGGAGGGAACATAGCCAGTCTGAAGCAGGAGTTACACCAAGACTACAGCGGCTTTACTCTGGCTGTGGAGGACTCAAAGATTAAGCCGCAGCTGTATAGGTATGAGTTACAGTCTGAGGGGTCTTTCACGTCTTTAAGGTTTAGTAAAGGCTACTTACCAAGCCTGCAGTGTAGGTTCTCTTATTTTCACATATATATATATATTATATAAACAGATGTAAATTTGTCAGATTTACTCTTCAGATTATTTGTTTAACTATCCAAGTTAACTGAAAAGCCATTAGTTTTTGTTTCCACACTACTATTTCCATTGGAACGTGAAATGTTTCAGATTTTATTATGACTTGTCATTTTCACCCCTGCCCTGGTTACGCCCGCTTTGACTCATCGTGTGGCATTGGTCACCAGTGTGTCCTCCTGGTGATAGGGGTCTTTTGAATCCTTGCTGGGTCTGGTGTCGAGTCCTTTGGAAAGATGTTTTTACGCAAATTTCCTCACAGATTTGCACAAGTTGGTTGGGAACGTAATCTGTAATGGACTAGCATCCCATCTGAAGAGTGACGTCTGTCACTTGTTCACCTTCATAGGGCAGAGACTGGGGTAATCTCACAGTCGCTTGAAGGCTCCAGGCAACTTTTAATAGCCGTAGTCCCAAATGTGGGGCGAACTGAGAAGCTATCAACAAAAAAACATGGCCTTAACTTCTTGAGGTGGCTATGACGTGAGTTGCAACTATGTAGAAAGAAATCTCAAAGGCTTAACTCTAAAAAAAGTTTCATTAACTTTTTTTTTGTCTCCAGAAATCCCTATGACATTTCAAGAAAAAGCCTTATTGATCAAATCAGTCGAATGCGGAACAACTTTTTCCGAACGTCATCCGTCAGTGAATCTCTTATAGACTTGGGTGAGTTAGCAGAGTTAATTTTTTAATTATTTAAAAAATAATTAACAATGAACAGAGAACAAGTTGTTGTTTCTGAGTAGATTTGAGCTAATTTTGTTTTAAACTTACCCTTTTTCTCAATTCATTCTTTCTGCACGGGAAACAATTAAATTTCTTTATATATTCTTTTTTTCAAATTAAAAAGTAGTGAATTATCTCGTTGCCTTTGTCCAAGTACCTCCTGTATACCTAGACATGTCAATATTCATATTATTCGCTTTGATCCACAAAGACAAAGGAAGATAACTCGCATGAGCTAAGTATATAACATCTTTAATTTACGGCTTTCTTTCTTTCTTTCTAGACGAGAGACATCGAGTTCCGATAGGTCAGATGGGAAATTACCAAGAAGTCCTCAAAAAGCAGCCTCCTCCTTTGAGAGAGTTGGAGAACACGCCGACGAGGTTACACATGTTTGGAAATCCTTTCAAAGTCAACAAACAGGTGAGGCTGTCTTTTTCTTTTTAACTTGTATATAATACCCAATGACCTTTGCCAAAACTTTTGTTTTTCTTTCTCTTTTCTTAACCCTCTCGCCCTTAGACTGGCTGTCCAAGAAAAAATTGATGCACGTCCCTAAGAAAAGGGAGGTTACTCCGCATAGGTTGTTGTGTTTAATAAATCATGAAAAATAAATTTTCCACCTTCCATCTACCACTACCAGTCAAACATGTTCACATTTTTTTATTTTCCATCTTCCAGTTAAACATAGATGAAGCAGAAGAAGCCATTGTGACAGGCAGCAGTTCTTCGCCTCAAAAGCGTAAAAATCCCGTTGAAAGTCCTGGCAGCTCTCCGCTCCGGAAAAGGAAGCCAGGTAGGTAGAGATCAGTCTGAGAGATGGTGTGCGATTGTAAAGCATGTCAAGCCTGTCCATTGGAAATAAAACAAAGGGTTTAAACAAATATATTTTATAAATTCAAACTAAGATTTGGGTAGCCAACTGAAAATATTTGTCAGTTTTCAGCTTTTCCATTTTTTCTGCTAAAAATTCTGTATTTTCTTTCAGAGATAACGTTTCTTACCAAATAGTCTCTCATTATGATAGAGAGCGTGTCCCTCTTCTTTTTATAAAAATCTAAGTTTATTGGCTTCTCGCCTTTTGTGACAGGCTCTTTCACTCCAAGAAAGTCGTAAATGAACCACTGACAGCGGCAATAAATTTGACAATGACATGCAGCATTCTTATCTGTCGTTAGAACCGGGAATTCGTTAAAACGAGAGTTTTGTTTTGTTAATAACAAATGGATTCTTTAATCAGCCTGGACATACCTGTAAATCTTCAGCCAATTGTCTTCAGACTTTTTACCGTTACTATCCAAGTGGACTGAAAAGCCATTAGTTTTTGTTTCCACATTACTATTTTCATTGGGATATGAAATGTTTCAGACTATTTTCTTATTTGCCATTTACACCCGTCTGGATTTGTTTGAAAGTTTGCGTTGATATTAATACACGCCATTAATCGATGTCGTATACTAATGCCGACCCAATTTTTGTTGTGTCTGCCAAGGTCCCCTGCCCCGAGATATTCCATACAGACGTCCCTCCGTATCATTGTCCACACCGCCATCTAGTCCCGCCCCCTCCTGGGCCACAGAATCCGATTCAGACACAGGTAAGTGAGAGCGAGAGACAGAGAGACCGATAGAGAACACAACAGACTCACTTCATACAGAGCAGCGAGTATAAGATATGATAAGCTTTATTGATCCAAGGGCAGAAAGTGTAAAGATTTTAAACAGAATTCTGGCAACTTTACTTTACTTTTTATTTCCCCCTTGGTGTTTGTGTAGCAATGCCATTCGACGCATTTTTAGTGGGACCGAAATGCACCGCGCGACGCGAAATTCCACGGTCACTGTCAACCAAAAGTAGCAGTTCTAAAAACGTTCGCACGGTTTCATTTCTCGTCCGATTTGAATGAAACTTGGAATCCAATCGGATAATAGGTCAAACTAGCGTCATCCGA
>JAULCB010018993.1:0-11499 GCA_032358575.1 Dendronotus rufus | reverse complement strand
GAGAGAGAGAGAGAGAGAGAGAGAGAGAGAGAGAGAGAGAGAGAGAGAGAGAGAGAGAGAGAGAGAGAGACTGAGAGGGAGAAAGAGTGATAGAGCGAAACAGAGAGAGAAACAGAGATAGAAGTTCATAAGGATAATATTACACACGTACACGCACTATATTAGCACTATATTATAACGTAGCAAACACGAATGAGTATATTGTTGTTATAGGATCAAAGGAAACAATTAATATATGATGCCATTTCATTTGAGGTATTTTTGTCATTCAATCACATAGGCAGATAATAATAGTAATAATAATAAAACAAACAAACAAACTTCCATTTTTTTTCTTCTTGGTGAATCGAATTGAATTATTACACACTACACGCGTCAGACATCAACAATCAACCATCATTCATCGTGCTGTGCTAGCTCCTTATTCTGTACACAGTACACACTAGGCCTACACACATTTTTTTTAAAGCTGTGAAAATACACACACACACACACACATACATACACACCATCTGACACGCGCACACAAGAGTCTAATAATAATAATATGTGCTCTCTCTGTACATACATATAACTAGGGAGGAAGGGGGGGGGGGGGGAATACGTTTTTTCCTCGTTCGTAATTTACACTGTAATTCTGAATAACGTATAATATATCATATGGGAAATATCAAATGAAGCAAAGTAGTACATGTATTTAATATATAATGTATGAGGATAATTATAATATACATCCTGATGTTTGGACTTTGTTTGTTTGTTTTAGAGTCATACAGCATTTCGACCTCCAAGGATCGTAATTTCAGCGCCGAAAAAGTAAGTTGATAGTTTCAGTTAAAAGTAAAGATAAGAAACAGAAGTAGACGTCTAGATTGTTTGTTTGAAGAGAGTACATACATATAATATATCGTGGAACAACATTGACATATGACCAAGAGATTACGTATTCTAAGAGAAGTTATCTGAATGATTTTGGCCACAAAGTACATGAAAAATAGTTTGGTGTCTCCTGTGAAATTTAAGAAACTAGTTAAGACGGTTAGCATTTTGCACGCGACGATGTTGTTGTTGTTGTAATGATTAATGATACTAATAGTAACCAATATCAAATTGCAGTGCAGTAGTGTAATATATACATATATACATTTTACGTACGACTCGTATTTCGTTTTGTTCACGTACACACAACCACACAACGCAGAAGGAAGAAGAAGAAGATATAATTCCCACATGCCTTTTTCCACAAACGGATCAATAATAAAGTACAGACATCTTATCTTGTCTTTTTCCACTTTTGAAAGCAAGTCCTCGAGACTGAAATACTATATTACAAAACATACAGACGACACAAATAATTAGATCAATAGTTATTATCATTACAACTGTCGGGCAGTGATCAACGTTAATTAGGAACACACAAGGACGACTTAAGGTGCAACGTACCACACATAGATGACAATACATCCTCCTCATGACTGTCAGATCATCACGGCATATGTTTTCATTTTGATTAATTTGTGTGCATTGTTAGAATATTAGCAACAACAACACCACCAACAATAGTAACAACAACCTCTAAGTCTAAGATAGCACGAAACAACAGGACTACAAAGAAGAAGAAGAAGAAGAAGTGATGGGATGGGATGGGATGGGATGGGTGATGATGGTAGTATCGAATCATAGAATCATACGTGGATGGACTATACGTATATATATATATGGAAGCAGGGTGTGTGCGTGTGCGTATTGCAGCGTTGTACGACATGATGGAAGCAGGTGTGTACGTATTGCAGTGCTAATTAATTACACGTTATTGCACTCTACAACGGTTATAATGAGGACAAGTAATGACGACATTTTGGGAACCTAAACATTTGTTTCGCTATAATCTAATAACGTTAATTTTACCAGCAAGTAGGCCTGCAGTAATGTATGTATGTAAGTACTTTACTTAAGATTCCAGACTTGAAGAAATTCGACCAGTCTCTAGTATCATAATATTATCAAGTCAATAGTTTCACAATACATAATATATATCTTGGGGTGTAAATGACAAATCAAAACAATAATCTGAAACATTTCACACCCCGATGAAAATAGTAGTTAATGTGGAAACAAAAACTAATGATGCCTTTTCAGTCCACTCAGTCCACTCGGATAGTTTTTTTAAAAAGTCTGAAATCAGAGAAAATCTGAACGATTTATACACTCCTGTACCGGTACTGTTTATCCATTCCAGAGTGTGTAAGTATTTAGTGCTACTTTTAGATGGGTGGGGCGGAGTGTTTACATACAATAGAATTTACAAAAGGTGTTGGTGAAGGTGGTGATGATTTCTCTCTGTACTACATCATAGCATACACTATTTACACGCACACAGTCGGGATTAAATAGGAAATGGACTCGGACAGCGTGAAATACTCAACCAACCATCTGCTGAGTGGTTTAAAGAGAAAGTTGTAGCACACATCAACGTGCTCAGCCACTATTAAAAAGGCTTCAACTGGCCATTGGCGCTGATGTAGTCAAGAGACTGCTTTGCCGATTATTCAACAAGATCAAGGATACGTGCTAGCTATATAAATTGCCAATCTAATTTATTGATTTGTTTTGTTATCCAATGACTTATACCGCTTTAGCAGTGTCTGCACCAGCCCAGCTCCATGCCAAGTCTTAAATGATGAATGAGGTAGATGCCCCAATAACTAACCACCTTTGACAAAACACAGAGCTAGGACATACTATGGACCAAGAACTATGGCAAGCAGGGGATCAGCCCAATGTGCCGCCTTCTATTGTAAAAATTTTAAAGCTGATTGAATGAAATTGCCAGAATCTCTTCTTTCTTAATCAATTTACCTTTTGTACCTTTCGATGTAAGGAATGCCAAAATCTCACTCAGAATAAAGCCACATGCTACTGATAAAAAAAAGATTATCTTCACGCTGACGTCAATCCAATCCAGATCATGAAATTCTCGTAGTTTATAGTTCATCAGTTGACTCCCGATGCTCCTTTTGAATTTCCCACACGGCCCATGAATAATACAACAATCCTTTGATCAAGCAGGAGGACGGCGATAATGGTGATAATGGTGGTGGTGTTGGTAGTGATTGTTGTTGTAGTGGTGATAGTGGTAGTAGTTGTTACACTTCATCAAAATGCCTCCCTGATCTTTCATTCCAAGAATTCTGAATTGGAAAAACAAAAGAATAGAACAAACAATAGTATGGCATGGGTAAGAGCTTCTCCCCTACCTACTGACTTAATCCTCTGGAGTGTTTCTATCAACACATACAGTCAACATTTCAAGAAACGCCAATATATATATATATATATATATATCTGTTCTGGACAAGCTTGTTCACTTCTCCCCGTGTCCAATAACCCCTTTTCTTCATCTCCGATGCC
This sequence comes from Dendronotus rufus, assembly GCA_032358575.1. Lineage (NCBI taxonomy): Eukaryota > Metazoa > Mollusca > Gastropoda > Nudibranchia > Dendronotidae > Dendronotus > Dendronotus rufus. The sequence goes on along the minus strand of JAULCB010018993.1, from coordinate 8,088 downwards.
AACAAAAACTCTCCTCTCTCTATATCCAGAAACCATTACCATCGCCCCACCACCCTACTCACACTTACACGTAAGTTCCCAGAGCCCGATGTTCCGTAGGAATCCGAGTACATTCCCCCATTCGTCCCGTTTTCCGCGGTATTGTCATCATCGTCTTCTTCCTCGTCTTCGTTATCTAACAGGTTCATCATCGACGGAGCCTGCGACTCTTTCAATCTGGTACCACCGGTCAAGGCTTCGACAAACGGGATGACATTGGACGGGGGATATTGGACAACAGACAAGACATGGAACGTTTTGGGGTATCCCTTTTAATTATTTCACTCTGCTTTCTAAATGATAAAAAAAAGATGATGGCATTTATATATCGCTTATCCTTGGTCTTCACCATGCTCTAAGCGCTTTACAATGTTCAATTTATCCCCTGGCAGGCCAATAGTAAACCAACAACCATCTTCTGTTATCTCTATTTGTCAACCAACGTGAAAGTTTGGTTTGGATTACATTGTTGTTCTCCTTACAAAACTCTCTCTCTCTTTCTCTCCCTCCCCGGGGAAACAATAATGAACAGTCGTAGATTCCACCAGGGACACTCTCCAATCGACCACTAGAAACACAAAACAAAAACAAGTACACAAAGAAGCCAACAGTTAGTAGAAACAACAACCGGTCAACGCAAGAAACGTTGCAAAAATCGTATATCTAACACAGACTCGAGTAAAGGATACATCTGGTGGGCATTTTTCTTCCTTCTCTTGGAAAAGAACTTCCTAGCCAGGGTTGCAAACTGCTTTTTAGACGCTGAAAAGAGAAAAGAAATTAATGAAAATTGATATTGTTGTTTGGATACTTTTAAATTATTCTACAGTAAAACCTCATTCTGCAGACAATTTTGGGACCACTGTGATGAAGCTATGCATAAATTGTTTGCAAAATTCTGTCTTTCTTGATCAGTTTGGAAACATTTCATACCTTTTGGTGAAGGTCTAAGCATCCTAAACAAACTGATTTCTATCCAATGTTTTCCTTTTTGCATCTATAAACAAACTTACATCCCTTCTTTGTTATAGTTTCTGTAATTACTTCCTGCCATGTTGTTTTTGGTCTACCTCTAAGTAATTTCCCTTGCTGTTTACATTCTTATATTTGTTTTGGTATCCTACTATCATTCATTCTGTTTACATGTCCAAACTATCTTAGTTAATTTGTCTCTATTTTCAATTCTAATTCTAAACTTTTTGTTTTCATTTCTTTACTGGTTTGAGAAATAGTTTTTGTTTTGCCTTATACCGCTTTCAGTGTCCACACCAACCCAACTCCATGCTCAGTCTCAAATGGTAGATGCCCCTTTGACAAAACACAGAGCTGGGAAATATTACGGATCAGGAACTACGGCGGTAAGCAGCAGGTGATCAGCCCACTGTGCTGGAGAAATAGTAAGACAGATAAAAGCTGACCCAGGTCTGTGTGTGTGTGTACCTTTGCCCATGTGTTTGAGTTTCTTCCTCAGCTCCATGTCCTCACTCGTGTTAGGGGGAGGTAACTGCTTGCTGAACGGAAACGCCTCCAAAGTTTGCCTCCCTTCGTCTCCGTAACCTGGGGTTTTTAAAAACAACCAATCAAATCGTGTACAATAAAACATTCACTAAATACAGACATTTTTTACTATCTTTAAAAAAAATATAAATTGATCACAAGCATAATTTGTAATATTCCAGAAATCTTTGTTTCCATTTTCTAACAACTAGACTACCACACAATTAAATCGGATTGGAAAGAACAAATCTTAGCAAACAAAGAAATTTTCAACAAGACCTGTTGTAGTTCTTCAATGCTGGAAACAAACAAAAAACCACCTCACTTACCTTCCTCCTCGACTTCAATGCCATTCGGGTTGACCGGTTCAAAGGTCACATCGGTGGATGTCAAAGTGTCTCCAAGGGACGACGTCGTGGTAGTAGCAGCAGCAGTAGTCGTCAGCTCTTCCACCTCTTCCCCCGAGTGATCTGGACGACGGAACGGGTACAAGTATAATTACACAGGAAATGAATACCTAACACTTATAATATACACAGTATAGTAGGTCAATATTACTATCGTTTTCACATGTCTATTGTTATTTTATCCAGTTCCTTTCAACACCACATCAAAGTCAAGCAGCTTGCGGTGTGGAAGGTTCTCTCAATTTCACATAGAAATATAAATGAGTCTCATGTAGATGTGAAGATGAGAGAATCTCCTCATTGAGAGGCAACACTAAGTAGGTTATATCAAATTTGTGTGGTTAGCAGCTGAGTAACGCGTCCTGTGTATTGTTCATAGCGCCATTCAAGGACGGACACAGTGGGCTGATCACCTACATGCCGTAGTTCCTGACCCAAAGTATTTCCCAGCTCTGTAATTTGTCAAAGGTTGTTGTTGGGACATCTACCTCATCCACTATCTAAGACTTGACATGGAGCTGGGTTGGTGCCGGCACTGCTAACACGGTATAAGGCATTGGATAACAAAACAAATCATAACTTCATATTACAGAGACATGGTATCATACCTGCATAAAAACATACACACACACTTAAACTCTAAAACAAAATCTTCCAACCAACCTTGTTCCAGAGCCATCATGAAACTCCTGTCTCCGCGTAACGTCTGCAAGAACTCTGAGTTCTGCATCAAGATGGCCAGACGTTCGTCCTCCAAGTATTGCGTCAGCTCGGGATCCAATCTATTGGACGCGGCCAGATGGCGCCGGCGTTCGTTTTCTTTCAACCTCTCCTGGAGAATGTCCGTGCTGAACTCGTGTTGGGCCAGGTTCTGGAAGGAAAAACAATTAAATGAATAAATAAATAAAGCGCTTCACAATACCACATTTTTCCCTCGTGAAACATATATATAACACATCAGACGAAACATTAGTCCTGTTAGGTAGGAAGAGGAAAATTGTGGAGAGAGTCTTTCGCAAGGACTCAACGTCGGACCCAGTCAGGATTCGAACCCTGGACGCTTCAATCTTCAGGCGGATAAGCTAACCACTAGGCTGCATGCTGCCGATGATGAAAATGTCTTGCTTTCTTATGGTCTTTTCATCACTGCTCTTCTACTATGCTTCCAGCTCAATGAAAACACTACGCATTTCTCGATTATTACTTAATATTCCAGTGCGGCCGCGATTTTCCGGGTTCCCAGGCCAGGGCACCACGCTTCCACCCCCCCCCCCTCGGTTTATATATTGCATTTATACTATTTAAAGAAAAATTAAATCCTGTCTCAGTAGCTACCGAATCTGGGCCAGTCCTGGAAAATCAGGGATAGTTACCAAGTCTGAAATAACAACGATGACAAAAGGGATAGAAATCAGAGGTTTGTTTATGACGTATCAACCTTACACCGAAAGGTATGAACGGTAAATCGATCAAGAAAGAAAGTAAATAACAACGACATAAGTGAAGGGAGAAAACCCCCTTAATTAGACTCACAGCGGCGGGGTGCAGCGTGGTGGGAGCTCTTCTAGGTGGAGGTTGACGATGACTCGAGTGTCCGGCGAAGGACAGGGACCGGTGGGGTCGTGACGACGAAGACGAGGTGGTGGTGCGGTCAGTGTGTCGGAAGGAGGAGGTCATCTGACCGACGTCCGGAGAGGAGGTCTGTCTGTGGTGGTGGTCAGTGGTGCTGGCAGGGTTGGTGAGGAACCGAGGTCTCTCCGGCCCTAATGCTGACATCGTTCTGGGAGGGGGGAGAGGAGAGGAGAGGAAGAGAGGGGGAAAAGGTGAAAGGAGGATTAGTTTGTTTTAGAGTTTTACGGCACTTCAGCCTCCAAGGATCAAATCACCGTCCAAAAAGGTGAAAGGAGGATGATAAAAAGGTGAAAGAACAATACGTTTTATGGAATGAAAATTTGAAAGGACTTATCCACAAAAAGAAATACCAACCACCCTCGGACACCAATACTCCGAGCATTGATACAAATACAGATTATATACCCGGCTAAGTTCCCACCCTATGAGCCAAATGGCGTCTTCAGAGGAGGATTTGGTTATGTCTACGCCTTACCTTTGTAAACTAGACGCGTGTTTCGCCGTGTGGGTGGGGATGGGGCTGGTCGATAGAGGGGTGAGCCTCAAGAAGTCGTCGGGTAGTGTTCCCAGCATAGGGGGGTTCCAGTTTCGGAAAGCTGGACGTTTGACGGAGGTCGACTGGAATGATTGGATAAAACAAGGAGTAGTAGCGACGTAAAAATGATGTATTAAAACTCCTCACAGCATGCAATGTCAAGGAGTAGATAGGATATATAACGGGGGTGTAAATGGTAAATAAAATAATAGTCGGAAACATTTCACATATCCCGATGACAATAGTAATGTGGAAACAAAAACTAGTGAGTGGCCTTTCTTAGTCCACTTGGATAGCAAAAAAAGTCAGAAATCTTGAGAAAATCTGAAAGATTTAAATTAGAATAAAATTTGTGTGCCAAATCTCATCTGTGAACCTTTTACTTTTAGTAATCTATACACAGGGAGAAAGACTATAAACCCGACTTTATATGCGCCTAGAGCCTAGTTTGCTTGGGATATGAGCGCACTATAAGTGTACATTATTATCATTATCATTATCAGTACCAAATTTGTACTAGAGCTACATTTTTTTTGTATCGACTACCACTAACCTCTCTTCCGCCGTATCGCCATCGCTGCGGGCTTTTCTCCTGGCGAGAATCGGGACTGTAGTCATTGTTGTCGAAGGAGCCTTTACGAGGCGGCCGGTAGCCAAACTCATCCGAGGCCAGTTCGTGGTTCGGGCCGATGTTGTTGTGGGCCTGGGCCGAAGCAGACATGGAGGCCAAGAGGAGGTTGCGCCCGGGACGAGACGACGATTTATGCGGGGAGGAGGAGGAAGACGGCACCACGTCTGGATTAGCGTCGAGCCCCCCCCGTCTCCGGTGATGGTTGGAACCCCGCTGGGGGTGGTGGTGGTGGTGGTGATGGTGGTAGTGGTGACGGCTGGATCGACTCGCGTGGCCACCACCACCACTACCACCCGTTTGAGTCGTCGTGGGCGGTACGACTGCGGGACTGCCCGTAACCGAGGGTGACGCGTTAGTGTTAGCTCCGCCCGCCGTAGCGCTGGGTGCCGACTCCGGTCCGAGGTCCAGCAAATGCTGCATTCCGTTTCTCGGCATGCGATGGAGGTGATGATGATGACCACCACCCCCTCCTCCCCCACTGCTCATTCTGGCGCCGGCTGCGTTGGTGTTGCCGCTAGCACCAGCTGAAGCCGCAGCAGAGCCGTTGTTGTTGTTGTAGCCGGATAAAACGGCTGACGGGGTTGGCGAGTGTTTATGGTTATGCCTGCGACTGCTGCTGCCGCGGTAGTGAGACGGGTGCGACTGAACGGCTTCCGTGTAGGAAGGGGGACAATCCTCACTTCCTCCTTTACTCGACACAAACGCCTCCTGAGCTTTCTGTGAAAGTAAATAGAAATAACATTTTAATGTAAAAAAAGAGACGAAAATAATAATGACTGAAATTAGATTTGTCTGATAACATGAAAAAGAAGCGAAATATCTCATTTCGTAATTTCCATTCTCAAACACTTTTCTCTTTTTTTAAAACAAATTTCGCCTTCTTCAATGCTGTTCTATCTAGAAGATATTCTTGCTAAATGCTATCGTTTATATTCTTATAGATAGGTACAGTAGGTGGTGATTATTTACATCTTCATCTTAATTCTTTCATTGCACAGACAGCTTCCGTTTTAAATTCCTTTATCCTTTAAACAAATCTTTTATCAAGGCTGCTAGAAGCTATCGTTACTAGTAGAGTAAATTTTCCATTTTCACTTTTCTTGCTTTGATTATTTATCCTTTAAAACCTCATACCATACACCAACCTTAGAACTCCGACTACTCGATTCCCTGAATGCGGGGGGCGGGGGTGGTGGGGGCGCTGCCTGCATCATCTGTTGCTGTTGCTGCTGTGCCAGCACCTCTTGCTCCACCTCCACCAGAACGTGGTCGGGCAAATCGTCGTCTTCCTCGTCCTCCTTGCCAAACTCGGCGTCGATGTTCATGGTCAGCAGCTGGTCAATCGTGGCGTCCACCATCCCACTGTTGGCCCGAAGCACCGCCTCGATGACCTCTTCGTCCGTCTCCGGGAACATGTGGCGAAAATCCGACATGGCCTGTGTTCGTATTAAAATAAATGATAAAAATGATACATAAATTAATTAAAATTTGCCTTATTGTCCCAAAGGGCTCATTGTCATTTTGGATTCAATTCAATTCAGTTTAATTCATCAGCAGCGGAGGGATGGATATTGGGGCATCTTGATACCTCATTCACCATAATTTAAGACTGAGCATGGAGCTGGATGCCGACACTGCAAAAGCAGTATATAAGGCAAAGGATAACAGTAACATAACAAAACAATACAAATAAAAAGCATTTATAAAAAGATTGCGATATAAGACTAAGAGTTCACTGACCTGGTTGAATTCTAGTTGTCGCATGGGTCGAGAGGGGGAGTGGCTCCCTGGGGAACCATCCCGCTGCCCGATGCTCTGGCTCCGACTCAAATTGTCCGTCTCCATCATATCCGTTTGAATTTGTCCATGTTAATAGGTAGTTAAACTTGGGTCGGTTGGGCTTTGAAAAGATTTATAAGAATCTCTCTGAAATTGATATAAAGAAAAAAAACTTGAGATTGTGTTTTGAAAAGAATCTCTCTACGAAATTGATAGGGAATAAACAAATCAGGTTATTATCTACATCAAGGTAGAGACTGTGACCTATAACAAGTTCAGTGAATGAAACCTAATTTAATTCTAATCTGAAAAAGGAGAGATAAAGTAAAGACAGTTATCTGGCTTATCTATCGAGAGCGCTTAGTGGGCCATTTCATATTTTATCATCATTATTTTCTTAAAGGCTACTCATCGGCTCTCGCTATGTAGAATTATAGATTGATAGACATTGTATATATTATAGATAGGAGACTAAAAAGGTTAAAATAATTGGAAATATTTTCAAGAGGAAAATGAACTGACTTGCTTGAAAGATTGTGATTCTGATGAGGATGTGTATACTATAAAATCTATGTATGTGATCTTGTTCATAATTAAGCAAATTCCAAGACAGATAACAGTATAATCAATATACAAGGTTGTGGTAGTAAAGGCCTAAAGTTAAAGGGTTCTTGGGTTCTTCTCTTTGGATTGAAACAAATTTGTCTGTGACATAACAGGGTCTTCTAACAATTACAAGTCTTCACTTGATACAAGCAGAATGCTTGAGAAGACAGACTATTTAAGTATCATAAAATCATCTTGAAAACGGCAAACGATGTGGGATATCAATATCATAATTATTTGACAAATCAAGGTCTAGATAGCTGACAAAGTGTTGATTTGTTGAGTCGAGATTACGATACAATTCACCAACTATTGCATCGAGGATCCACAAGTGGCCTCTAGTATCGTCCCATTTGAGAAGAAAATGGATCTTCTGAATAAATTATACACCTAGAAAGTTATGACCTAAGATAACAACAATCAAATCAGCTCCTTGAAGCATCTAGATAATCCTCAGAAAGTAAATAAACAAACAGAAAAAAGCTCACAATGTTGTTTCTCCTTCCTTAAAAATTTCGACATCTTCATCTCATATTGTCGTAACAAAAACAAAAACCTATTTTTAACGAAACAAATAACGCATTGAACTAGATACAATTATACAAATAAATCTATCTTGTCTTGAAAACATTCAATTATTCTTTTGAAAATACAAAATGAAATAGTTTAAAAATAATATCATAAGAAATCGTCCAATATCATTATTGCATTGGCTAAATTAAACAAATTCACCTCTTTCATGGTAATTTAAAAATGGTGGTAGCCCCTTGGTAAAGGGAAATAATTCAAGGTATATTTGATCAAAAACAGTATAGAGGACGTTTCACTCCCTTGGCTGCCAACGCGCGCATACATAATAAACACAAACATAACATAAGATAAGATATAATAATAATAATAATAATAATAATAATAATATACAGCATTTATATAGCGCATATTCATGACCAGGTCGTGCTCTA
>JAULCB010018882.1:0-11501 GCA_032358575.1 Dendronotus rufus | reverse complement strand
AACAACTTTTTATGTCGCCTACTTTGTGTTGCCTCTCATTTAGATGTAAAAATGAGAGAACCTACACTGCAGGCTCAATTGACAAAGGTACTAACAGAATAAAGAAATATTAGACTTTCTGTACAAAGAATGATAATACATCTTTATTTTGTTTTTAATTCATTTTCCTTTTTATCGTTGTAAAGAATGTGCACCTGATACGAGAAGAGAACAAGGCAGTGGTTCAGTTTGAAACAGGAGACCAGGCAGCTAAGTGTGTGAGCAAATGCGACCAGTAAGTGTTCTTTTGTTTTTCTCAAGTGGTCAATTTGTGACTAGATATGATTTTGTACGAGATTTCAAATGTTGGCTGTAACTTGCATTTTATATCACCTGATATTGTATTTTAGATCTGTTGCAGCAGGTTTCGATCTGTAAAAAGACAAGTACTACAGAAACAGACAATACATTACAGCAGACCTGTAAATCTTCAGACAATTGCCTGATTTCAGGCAATTTCAATTTGAGGAACTGCTTGAATTTTTCTTTTTTTGTGCATTGATTGGAAGTCAATAGTATAATAGTCCCTTACCTGAAGTCTGGACAATTTTCAGGCAATTTTGTGTTGGGTCATTTACAGGTCTGATTACATTTTTGTCCTGAATGAGGAAAGGAGTAGTTGTGGTCTCTTTTCTAAAAAAGGAAACAAAAAGCTAAAGGACAAAACATTTTCAAACTGTGATGGAAAAACTAATGCTTAAATACTTCGGACCTCTACACTGAAAATTTACTACTAGGTTGCAGATTTTTTAATTCATCGAGTGATCAGTGCACTCGCTTACCACCAGGACGCCCTGAGTTCGTATTCAAGCGGACGAGACACGTCTCAGACAGACTATAAAGTGTCAGTGCTTTTGAATCATGAGGCTCAACTGAGAACTTTGAAACTGATTTATTTATTTATTTTATTAGACATTAGATCTGCTTTTATGAGATATAGTCAATCTAATAAGTTCTCTCTCCTCCTCTTACTTTGCTTCTCTTCTTCTCTCTGTCTCCCATATTTATTTGTGCAGGGAAATATAACTTGCCTTTGTTTTGTTTTCTAACAGAAAATGCCTGCACAAGTCAAGACTCACTGTCAGACTGTTAGCGAACTAAGGCAACACAACAGGATTCTTCATTTGTATTTTCCCCTATTATCATTTGTTGATAAAAGATATTGATGATTCTTTAAATAGATTTGAACTGCATGCTTATGTTCTCATTATTTCATTTATGTAATGCAGCCAAAAAAAGGAAAAGGAAAAATGTACAGGTGAGAAGTTTTTTCTTATTTCTTATTTCGGTGAATCATAGTATTTTTTTCTTTTTAAAGGAACTTTGAATCTTACCAGTAATCACGAATTTGGTAAATTTGCTTTTTAATGTTTAAAAAGTTATCTATTGAAATGAGCAGATCTGTGTGGATCGGAACTGAGAAATGACTTTCACTCTGAACTACCATTTCATTACCAGTATGCATTGAGGTTAGACCAGAGGACTACTGGATCTCACACTCATGTGTTGTATTTTTCACATTCTTTCATATTATTACTCCTTGACCAAAATCAGGTTTGTTACTTTGCTTTAGTATTCACAATAATCAAAAAATACCTGTAAGTGTCGATAAGCCGAGTTTCATTGAATTTCATACATGACTGAATATCAGCATAACTGAAAGACAACTATAACTATGTTGTGTTTTATTGTTTCATTATTAAGATTTCATTCATTTATAGGCAAAAATAACAACTAAATATGGCTTATGATAATGATCATTTGTCATTGGTATCATCAATTGCATTTTCAAGTCGAAAATCTCTGTGAGATAAAATTATTCATCTTGATTCAAATGTCTTTTCAAATCTGAGTTTAAAAGTTGTAAAAATCAAGACTGATTAGACCATAAAGATGATGGCCTTTGGCTAGATGAGGAAGGTGCTGAAACTACATTTACCAAGTCTTAAGCCGTATGCCAAAAATGTTACACAGTTGCTGACACAATGATAAGACAAAGAGAAAAAGTGTCTTGCCTGACAGTGACCAGTTATTGTACAATTTCCCGTTCAAAACATGTTAACAGACATCGTGAGCTCTCGGTTTTGTCCTGAATTTTTAGTTTCTTTGTTTTTAAAGGCCAACAAGTGTAATTGGTAAAATATCTTTGTTGATATGCATTCAGTTGTATGCTTTCCTTTCTAATTCTATTGCACATCAGTTTTCAGAAATGGTCATTTTCAGTTTTTTAACTAATGTATTTCTATTTTTTATATTTGTTATTCACTGAACCATTTTCCATGTAGTTGACCTGGGTCGTTTAAGATCTAGGTTTCAGGTGGAGTTGATAAATTAAAAGAATGGAAGTTCTGTGTGATATTTTGCTGTTGAAATGATTGCCTTATTTCATTTGATGTCAATTTATCACTGGGAAAATATGTTGTCTTGTTTTCCAATGCCTCATTTTGGATTAGCAAATGGATAAAACCCAAACCTGTTTCTGACAGTCAGTTTTATCAATAGCAACAAACTAAACAGGTAAAGAGAAATTTCCATATATTATACTCATATGTTTAAGACATATGCAGGATTAATAGATTTAGAAATTATATTTATAGAAGAATTTCCTGAGAAATGTTGCAGATATTTTTTATTTATAAAACTTTTCTTTTTCTTTCTTAGATTCCGGGCTCTTCTCTTATGTGTGTGTGCAATGTTTGGTGAGGCAAAGAAGTTTGTTTTAGTTTTTTGTTAATGGCAGAACATGAGCTATTTAACAACAAATTAATCTCAAATCAACAAGGGCTTGGAATAATTATTTATAAGTTATTTTCAAAAAATCGATGGATCTATTTTAAACTAAGTATAAGGACGTATGTATGTATGTACATAATAATTAGACTTCATACCGTATCTTGATAGTTTGTTAGCCTGTGACTTGTGGCCTTTATCTCTTCTTTGCCTCATCTTTTGTGTGTGAGAGAGAGAGAGAGTGTTTATGTGCAGTTTTTCTTTTCTCTTTTTAAAATTTAATAAGATAATGACAGTAGCGGATCTTCTTTTTTTTTTTGGTGGAAAGGGCCTCGGTAGCGTTTCTGATTTGTATTTTATTTAAAGTTTTTGCTGTACAGTAATGCTTCTTAACAATCCCATTATTTAATTTGTTTTGATTCCTTCTCAATATTGTTTTATTAGTTCCCCATTACTTGTATCCAATTTTCAATTCAAGTCTTTATGATTTCTTGAGCTGATATTTTGTTTGTAATTATTTGGATGTATACTTGTAGCCTCAAAGATGTGCAGAAATAATTGATGTTTTGCTCTGGCAATGTGAAGGTTGTCACTCAAATGCGTTTGATTATGAAATTGCTTTTTTTTCTTCAAAAAATGTAAATGTATTCATTATAATTACAATTTTTTCCTTGTTACCCTATTATAATGACTTTGAATATGTCACCAATTCTTTTATAATGAGATTGTTTGTGTTCATATATTTTTTCTAATGTTGAAGCCTAAGTTGAAAATGATTATAAACTGTTTCATGGAAAGTTCCATTTTAGCTGTTTTAGAACTGATTCGTCATAAATCGTAAATCTACAATTTGTAATTATTTATTATTTTTTCCAGAAATCTTATTTAAGAAATGAAATGTTTTTGAATTTGAGCAATAAATGTCGTACTTATTATTTCATCGCCAACATTCTTGAAGTCTTTCAATCTGTTTTTATTATTTATAAACAATTAGAGGGGAGAATACCCACTCACATCTTTTCCACTCCCCTCTCTTTCCCCTTCAAATTGATATGATTTGTGTTCATAAACCCGATTTATTGACTTTTGTCATGCTTTATCAATTGAAATATTGATAAAAGGTGCGCTGTTTTTTTACCATTGGTAAGAATTTGAAATAGGTACATACAAAAGCTTTATAAACCAAAATCTCCACTTGTCAAATAGTATTTATCTTTGGATCATAAAAAGGGTTTTTTAAACGGTCGAGCTATAAATGAAGTTCATCTGTACTTTTGCTAAATATCATTAAAGAATTCATTACACCAGAATAATTTCCTTAAACGAACATCTTATCTTAATTTTAAGATATTGCATCATTCCGAGGATAATTGTGTTCCCTTCTTTTTTTGTACGAATGCTTAGGGTTATGAGATCATTTTTGATTTTTTTAAATCCATCAAATGGAACTTTTTTATTATTTTAGAGTTGATTGTTTATCACATGCTGTTATGGCATATTAAGATAGGATGGTACAGAGAGCGAAATTATCTTAGGCACTTGTTGATAACTATTACTTGTTGATAACTATTCTTACAAAATAATGAGATAAGTCTAGAATTTTTTGGATCTGTTACTGTTGAATTATTCTTCAAATAGATAACTTTTTGGAAGGTGAACAAGATCTGGAATTTAAAAAGCACTATTTCTATAAACTTTAGTATCATGAATATATTCATTTACGTTAACAAATAGAACAAACAAAAACTCTCATACTGAGATCAACAGCTATATTCTGGGTAAAGAATGAATGAATGAGGGTTAAGAATAAGAAGTATCAATGAGATGTAGATCAATGGGTTTGATAGAAGTATAGGGTTGGTAGGTTCGTAATGTATTTTGTGTTTGTATGTGCTTGTTTGAGAAGTTGTAGTCTGTTATCTGTGAGCCTTATTTTTATATAGGTAAACTTTTTTTTCTCATAATTCTGGTTCTTGGTATTCTAATTCTGGGAGTAAAGTTGAAAAACACGCTTTTAGGGTGGGATGGGGGGGGGGGTTGTGTTCCTTTTTAGTTTCTTAGGAAACATTTTACCGATAATTAAAGAAACCTGACAAGTTCTTAACTAAAGAATGACAAATATTTAACCTCATTTATATATATGCTCCTTATACAAGCATATATTTACAAATGGCAATGATTTAGGTTGCTTTTAAGTCATGTGTTTATACTATGTGACTTTTTAAACAGTATTATTATTTTGGTTTTCAATATATGCTGTCTTCATACAAACAATCTGTTTCTTATCTTTTATCTGAAACTATCAACTTGCTTATTCCAGTGCTGAGATGGCCCTTGGAGGTCGAAGCGCTGTAAAACGACAAACCATTATAACGGGATTTTGTATTAGAAAAACTAGTGGCAGTCTATAATCTTTTTTACCTTTTGTGTTCCCAATGCATTTGCTCAATACTTTAACTAGCACAAGTTAATAGATTAACACCAATTAATGTTTGAGGTATATTGTATTTTATGTCATGAAAATCTAAAAGGTGCAATTTTTTTAATTTGAAATAGAAATATTAAAGATGAAAGAGAATCTTGAGACTAGATGAGATAACTATTACTGATAGTGGTTGTAAATAGTCCTGCGATTGAGTAAATTTACTTTTCTGATAACTTGATAATGAAAAGGAGGAAACTGGTATCCTTGTTGCTTTTTTTTTCAGTCTTTGGTTTTGATAATGAACACGTTTGAAGATAATAAATTGGCAGCCATGGGTTTTTGACATGTTCCCCCTCCCTCTGCAAAAAAATTAAAAACAATTATTGGCAGGCAATTGAAAGGGTTTATTGGGGGAAAATGTGTGTGTATGTGGGAGGGTCTTTTATTCAAAACGTTGCACATTTTAAAGCTATAGGTAGGTTATACTAGTTTAAGACATATATTAAAAAAGACAGAAACAAATCAGAATTTGAACATCTCTGTCACTAATTTCTCGGCATCAAAAGAGATGATTAAAATAATAACATTACTGGTACTCGTTCATTATAGTGTGTTGTAAATTGAATTATTGAATCAGGGTAGGAATATTTCATACAATTTTTGAACTGGGGAAAAAATGCATACAATAATATTTTACAGATAACGATCTACGTTTCAATGGGTATCATATTTATGTAGAAAGCACATTATTTCACAATGATTTGATTATAACAATGTTAAGATACAGAAAATATGCATGGATCAGATAGTCATTTTTATCTATGCATGTGTGATCAATCATACTTTTTGAAACCCAAACCATCAGAAAGTTGGGAGAGAGTCTCTTATTCTTCTATTTTCGACCACACCCAAGTAATCTACTTCTATTTCTTATCTTTTAACTGAAACTATCTACTTACTTTTTCGGCACTGATATGATCTTTGGAGGTCGAAATGCTGTAAAACTTAAAAACAAACAAAACAAACAGCTCCCTTAGCCTCGATTGGAATTTAGATTTTGTGGTTGTGAAGTAATGTACACAGATAAAACAAATTGAGAACTTGTTTTAATTTCTTGAGAGGAGAGTAATTTAAATAAGATAAACTCGCCTATCATCTTTTTTCTACAAGTAACTCATCGAAATGTGTCGGTTGTTGTTTTGTTTGGTCTATAAGACTATAAAGAATATGACAGTTTTTAGTGTTGGGTTATCATTTTTAAAATTTGATGGGTTTTCCTCAAGTGTGGAACTAGTTTCATATGTGTTGGTGCATTCAAATATGATGATCGAGAAGAAATGTGTTGGTCACATAACTCTTAGATCCTCATTCCTGCGGTGATTAGATTCAGTGGTTTATGCTGGTCGATCATTTGACAGCTTGCTTTTCTGATATGATGTGATTTGTTGAAATGGATGCTTTTTGCATACTAAGATTTGCGTATCTACTGAAAATCTTTTTATATTTTTTGAAGGATTGTGTAGATATCAAACAAGAGAACATTGGAGGTTTTGATTATTTACTAATTTAGCAGGGATGCTTATGGTACTGCAAATACACTCCACAATGGTTTCTTAAAGATGTGTTGCCCAAAGCTATCGTTTATTATCCAGTTTTAGGTATATTTCTATTACTAGTAGTTAATAAAATTAAGATCTTTGTTTTAAATGGGTGGTTGTAGGGTGTCCTGAAGGGTTCTACTTATATTTCTTTCATTCTTTTTACCTTATTTTATCCTCTTACTTTTTTTTCCATCACTGTAAGTGTAAGATCAATATTGTTGGTGTACTTTCTTCACACAACCAAGTTGGGGTTTGGAGGGTGTCCCTGGTGGGATCTATGTCGGTGTCTTATTTATTATCTCAAACTATAGTCTTTCTTTTTCTCAGCACTGACCTTTTACTCTCACTACACAAGCAAATACACAAAAACAAACAAATCCTTTTTTTCTGCGGTTTATTATGACCAAATTGTTTGTTCCGTTCCTTAATGTTAAACAAGTTTTTGCATGAAATATGACTCAACCTGAAGTATTTATGAAAAGAAAGAATTCAAACCAAAGCATCTTAATCTTTATATGGTGACACACATATTTTTGTTCACTCATCTTGACGATAAAGCTTTCTGATTATTTTTTGTTCATATTCATTCCTGAACATTACATAAAAAAAACATCAGATTGAAAATATCAAAAATATTACCCTCTCATTCCCCAAAATTGAAAATCATGCATGCTTATTACAAAACTGTCTGATCAGACATTGTTGTATTTCACCTAAGACTGTATATATTTAACTTGTAATGGAAAGTGATCAGTCATTCAAGACCTATTTTGTTTTCCCTGTGTGGGTGACAGGTATTTCATCATCAAACCGTACAACATTCTTATCACAGGGGGTGTCTTGCGTTTTATTGACCCCTCTCAAAATGTTTACTCTCTGGCATTCATTCTTATCATGTCATCCATTCAAATGATTTGATGTCTGACATTGGCACATCAAGAAATAAGGTAAAAACATGTTTTTCTAGATTCTCTTTTTAATGCTAAAGGATATCTTGTTTGAAATAACACAACCTAAAAAATATATGTTTGATATAAGATGTGAGAATATTATTGTTTGCACTTCTGAATCTGCTACTTGTTAATGAAAGAACAGATAATATATCATGTTCATCAAAGGAAACAACAAATCATTGATAAAAACAGATATATTTATGACCATGAAAATTTAATGTTTCGAATCTAAGAAGAGAGAAGGGCACTCAAATTTCAAACACGATTTCCAAATTTGTATATTATTATTATATTCATATGTTTATCACTAACAAAGGATTTTTCGCTTTTCCTTAACATCATTTTGACGTTAAGCCCTCCACAAAATCTCCAAACCCTACATATGCAACTACATGTGTGCCTTGATTTCTATTCAGTAAAACCGTTGATCTGAAAATTAACATTAGAATTATACTTACTTATATATTATGAGCAGCTCCGTCATTTTCATAAGATTGTAATTGGTACCTTTTAGTCTAGTTATTATAATCAATCTCAAAGTCTTTTTGTGTAAGCATGATTATCAGAATCTGCTTTTATGTTCTTCATTCATTCTTCCTCTCCTTGCTGTCCTTTCTCTTTCCCTCCAAGCAACGTCTTGTCATTCAATGTTTATCTAGACTTTGTCCTTGTCACGCAATCCAAGCAGTGGCTGTAGTGTTTATTTGTTGTTGTTTTCATACGTGTACATTATTTGGTTTCCACTTTGTTTCAAAGTCTGTGTTCTGTGAATTGCTAGTTTTTGTCTATGTATGTATATTGTGGATATTTCGGAACTATACTTTGTGTGTTCTACTTCTGTTAAACTTGGCTATTGTCTTATTCTTATATTTCCCAATGTCGTATGCCCAAAACTGTGTCAATATCCTTTTTCACATAAACAAGCAATATCTGTCGAAACATTTGTCTCGTATTGTTTTTGTCAATATCCTTTTTTCACGTAAACAAGCAAATCTGTAGAATCGTTTGTTTTGTATTGTTTTTATGTTGATAATAATACTTAATGTATTTCTCAGAATGTTATTCAAAACTATCTTCTTACTACTGCATTCTGTATGACCTCAAAAGGTACTAACTAATTTGCTATTTCACCCTGTCTTATTTTACAGTTCCAAGTTATTTCCACAGATTGTTGATTGGTATAATTGATTAGACAACCCCGACTCCCTGTGTAGCCAGAGAAGACAGAATATAACAGTAACAGATAACCAAGATCATTGAACTTATGACAAACCATGTGCCATTCAAGTCATCACTTTATAGATTTTTTTGGAATTTGAAATCATTTTAATTTTAAGCAAACTAATTGCACGGTCAAGACACTACCATGAGATATTATTACCAATGCAGTTGCTGGCAACAAATATTTTTCGATGCTTGAGAGATGTACAACAATGACAATGAGCATTTAAAAGTTAAAAGTAAGGCTTTGATACTTACTTTTTTTTCTCCATTTGTCTTGTCAAGCCATGGGAATGTATAAAAAATATATACAATAACCTTTTGTTATTATGCCATTGTTTGTTACTGTTACAATATAGATCAATAAGAGTTTAGGTGGTCAGTTTTGTCCTAAATCAATCAGCATTTAAAAAAAAAAAAGAATGGTGCTCTTATTGGTTATGACCTGTGATATTTCTAAGCGTATGGAAGTACTCCTTTATGGTACTTCTGTTTACCTGTGATATTTTGATAATGTTTTTTACAAACGTTTATTATAACAGTATTTAATGTGGCTGTCTTTATTTACAGAGATATCCACTACCTTTTACAAAATGAATTAACTTAAATAGATTTACCTGAATGAATGAAAATCTTTCAGTCAATGGTGTAATATTTTGCTCCCATCTTTTTTACATACAATTTATTAAAGTTGTATGATTTGTTTTCCATAATGTCTATAACTTTTTACACAATAAATTTTACAGTATATAGTTTACATGAACTTAAAAATCCATGCCAAAGAGAATTTGAATTAAGTTGTGACTTTTACTCTTATTTATACAAATGAGAACAACTGTCTGCATACAGATATCATACTTTATTGCAGTTTTCTTTAACAGTAACGCAAAAGTTTATAATATTTTACACTTGGCATATTTTGTTCTTGTGAAAATTACTGCACACAGTAGAAATAAGTTGTAGATATATAGATCTCTTGAATTTATAGTTGAAATATTACTTATACCTAATGTCTTGTTTACATATTTATCAAAACAGATTATCTCATATTATGTTATGATAAGATAACAGAATGATGATAATGATAGACCCTAATCCTTGGAGTTTTTTGTTTATTACTACTGCTTGTTGGGGCTTGTTTTAAAAAACATTGTTCAAGCTAATGAGAATTGGAGTATGATAAATCTCAATGTTTTCCAAGTCTTTTTTTTACTCAAGGCAAGCTAATGAAAATTGGAGTATGATAAATCTCAATGTTTTCCAAGTCTTTTATTCAAGAACGTCACGTATTGATAGAATTATTCTCTATGAATACGTAAATATATACAGATAGAAAAGGAGTAACAGTAACAAGATTATATGCTAACTTCACTTTAAAGTTACACTATCAGCAACTCAAGCTGTGTGGCAAACAACACATTATTATAGTATAGAAAGGGGTTATGGCAACAACATAGCTTTAGTTTGGAATATATTCCATTCATATAATCTTGTTAAAATTAAAATGGCCTTCCCTTTTACTTTTATCATCAGTCTATATATTTCCTGTATGACTATGACTATTGTTACATTAATAAAGTTTGAAAAAATGATATGATATGTTGCTATTATTTTCTTGTTTCTAGTTGTCTTGATCAATCTTATTCTTATCACTATCGCGATAATAATTTATTATGTTGAGTTACTGTTTTATCAAACATGGTTATTGGAGCATCTGCCTTTTGAGACTTGGCATAAAAAAAATGAATAAATGATAATTCTTGCCTTTATTGTCCCAAAGGGCTCATTGTCATTTTGGGTTCAATTCCTAATAAAGACCGGAATAATCCGTGAGTCAGCGGCAGTAGTAGTAGTTGTATAGGCAATAGGAGTTTCTTGCCCAAGGAAAAAGTGCCAAAGTGGGACTCGAACCATGTTATTTGGGTCTCAGTGCAATGCCTTAACCACTCGGCCACCTCGTCACGGAGCTGGAAGTCGACACTGAAAAAAGGTAGAAGGCAAAAGAAAGGAAAATGAAACAATATTGTACGATATGAACGAATAAATGTCTGCGTCATAGCCTTGGGTATTTTGATAGCTTTTTCGATTCGTCCCACATCTCAGTAGTCCACGACGATTGGCGCTTTTTCATAACCTTATTTTTATCTTTTGCCTTATGTTATATACCGCTTTCACAATCGGCACCCAGCTCCATACCCAGTCTTGAATGATGTAGATGCCCCAATAACCATTCTTGACAAAATATAGAGCTGGGAAATACTATGGACCAAGAATTACGGCAAGCAGGAGATCAGTCCATTGTGCCCGCTCTTGAATGGCACTATGACTATGAGCAATACACAGGACGCATTGTTGCTATGCTGCTAATTGCTAACCACACACATTTTATTTTACTTTATTATTGGTGCCTCTCATTTATGTTGTAAAAATGAGAGAATCTACACTGCAGGCTATTATAGTAGGCTTGCTAAGTGAGATGATACTTCACTTTGTGATAGAAGCATGAAACTTGGTATATATGTTCTCCAAGGG
>JAULCB010018881.1:0-19132 GCA_032358575.1 Dendronotus rufus | reverse complement strand
TTGAATTGTTATGATGACACGTCTGTAAAACGAATTTCCTGTCAGGATGAAATAAAGATTATTATTATTATTATTATCCAGAAAGCTTCTTTTACTTGCCTGCTTCATGAAAACTGGGATAAGATCCAGTCCTATGAGCCGAATGGCTCCAGAGAACTAACTTTATAGTTTGCACAAAAGGACAACATTTCAAGAGACTTCCTTTGATCACCCGACGAGTATTGATTGAAGAAAATTACAAATAGCAATAGAACAATAGAATCGGTGGCTTCTTCTTCCATTCCTCTGCTTTTAACTCATTCTATTTTGCTTTCTCAGTGCAATATATGACTTAAAATGTGTTGATGGGCTTTCTTCACACAAAGAAACCTACAGATATTGAAACACATTTTAGTCATCACAGCTATATTCAAAGTACTTACTTTTCAGGCTCATCCTTTTTCTTACTCGGCTTGTCAAAATGTCGGACACTGAGTTTATCACAAGTGAGCGGCTTTTTGTGAGTTTCTCCCAAGACTGCATGGTGAATGACTGTTAATGTCTGGGACTGAGTCAGGCCAGAATCTGTACACAAGTTGGACACCGCAAGTATAAACGTTTCTAGCAGTCTTTCATCTGTATTCACCACAAGCTCTGGAGAACAGAAGACAAGTTTTGTGATAGTACTATGCATTGTTATGAAAGTAAACATCAAAATATTCTGGGTTTTTTCTATAACCATCTTTTAGATATGGAGGAATATCGATGGAATGAATCAGAGTTGTTGGGGTCTTTGAGTCTTGGCTCTTCTACCCAATGCCATTTTATAGTAGAGTAAGAGTGAAATATAAAAGATAATAGATGAGACATGAACAAAAAAATTATATCTACATATTTTTTGGTGTGCATACTTCCCATTGACAACAATGCATTATCAAAGGATCCTCCTTACCTGTCTTGTCAATACCTACAGGACACGTCCCCTGCACAGTGGTTTTGTTTTCCAGGGCTGTATTGATATTGACGCAGTAGTTATAATCATTATTCTCATATTCCTCTGGCCAAGACAACACAGGTCGAATAACATTGGACGACCCCAGCATTTGTCTTAATCGCCGCAGTGGTAAACTGCTGAATGGACAAAACATGACGAGAGAAGAGGATACGTAGTCTTTGATTTCCTCTGCAATGGAATTCATTTGTGCAGGGAGAACACAAAATATGACCATATGAACGGAAGAGAGGAGACGTTCATTGTTGTAATAGCATTCGACACCCTTGTGCTGTAAGTACTCTGTAGATGACAACAAAATGATACAAATAGAAAACTAAAGACTTACTCTTCTAAATTTCTTCACTATCATTCCACTATCTTCTGTTTGGGGTCATTGTTGTCAAAATATGTAGAGATTTTTGAGATGATAGACAGAGTTTCTTGCAGGCAGCCGTTTGAGTTTGTTGTTGTTGAGTGTAATGGGAAGTGTTGTGAATAGTCTCTCTCTCAGTAATTTCCTTCCACGTTTATAAAGAAATCTAATACTAATAGTAATAGAGGATTTGTTTTCATAAATTGGCAACGTAAGTCTTTCCTAAAAAAAACAACAACCTCATATTACAAAAGTACAGTCCATCATTCTCTCGAACCCACCCTTAGGTCCCATTTTACCTTCTGTTAATTCTACCAGGTATGCCTCAATAAATACAGATATCTCAAAGACTTGGTGTTGGTCCAGTCTTGATATCTGTGATGGACTGTACAAGCTATTTTCTGAAATAGGAAATAAGGCTAAATAGTTTTAATACTAACTAACCACGCCAAATGATAAGACAACCCTTGCTCATCCTCACCAAGTGTTTCAGGTCTTCTTGTGGATATATGAAGCTTGCTGGGATGGAGTTGGCCATACGTGAGAAGACAATGAGCGATCTGACTGCCCAGTCGGCCACAACCAATGATACCAACAGACAAAGACTCTTTACCCAATTCACCATGGAGGAATTTGGCTGTTCTCTTGGTGTCTGGATTTTTCAGATTTAACAGCATTTCTCTGAAAAGATATGAAGGATTTGAAACAATGACCATCCAGTTTTCTGTAAATATAATGTCCACTTTAACTTTAGATATCATATATGAACACACATTATAACACAATTAATTTGAAATGAAACATTAGACCACTTTTGAATTCCACCATTATAGAGGTTGATTCTTTTCATTAAAAAAAAGAACCTGTTACAATCATAATTGATTTTACAGTTTTCCAATTCCAAGGGTCACAGGGGAAATTCTTGGATTCTAGGTAACCTAGAAGTAGAAGCATGAGTAGAAATCCACCACTTGCGGAAATAATATGGGCTCAAGTGATGACTTTACACAATGAAGGTTACACTGAGCAAGTCTTTTCAGTCAAGTTACAGAGCAGCAAGACAGTTGTGCATTATGCCATAATAATTTCGTTTCTTTGTTATCCATTTCGATACCACATCACTGTGTAGGTTCCATATTCCGTGCTGGAATTTCTTTGGACAAAGAATTGCCCTTGATCTACACACTGTTTCATTTGCTCTTCAACTTCAACCGACCATTAGGGTAGATTTTAATTTTGAATTTCCCCTGTCATGGGATCTTTAAGAGGTTAGTTTAAACACGAGAAGCCAGGTGTCGCAATTCAATATTACCATGACTGGAATCACCACCAGAAAGATACTTTTTAGTCTGTGCTATTCATTTCCAAAGTAGAGAAAGAAACTTACAAAAGCAAAGCAAAAAGCACAGTTACTAGTACTAATTAACTATCCTCAAAGCAGTTTTATTGATAGCAAGCTAACAAAACCTAGACACACTCCATTCATAAAATTCAAGCACCGATCTTTAAAGGGCTATTAGGATGCTTTTTAAATGTAATTTATCAAAAGAACACCTACAAGAAGAAATATATGAGTTATGAATTAATGATAATGATACTGCTAATGATGACTACGAAGAGGAGGTGACGTCTATGGTTGAAAGTGGGAGATTAACCACTTGACTGCGATGAGGACGAATCCGTCCGCTGTGGGCTGGCTGCGATGAGGACGAATTCGTCCTCTTCCAACATAGCTATTTATTTTTGGTTGAGCGCAACTGAAATTATCTGGCATATGCGCTATTGTTATTGTTATGGTGAACGGTGTTTTTTACTTTGCTCTTTCAAAATGTTTATATGTTTATGGCATTCTGATGAGTAGTTTCTGAGATAATGTACAAATAAAATCCTATATATCATGATCAAATGTTCAGCTATTTTTGTGTCACAATCTGAATACACTATATAATTATAAGTCAGCAGTCAAGTGGTTAAACAAACAGTTGTAGTACAAGTCAGAGCTGGAGACTGGGGGGATACCATGACTTACTTCGTCTTCTTTATAATATCCACAAGAACTGTGGCCAATGCGCACTGAGAGACAGATATTGCATGATTTCTAGCCCTTAGAACTAAGAGCTGTTTCTCATCGTCGTTTAAAGCACTTTCAAACTGAAGAGATAATAAATTTCGAGTAATATCGTTTGTTTTCTCCTGAGTTTTTGACTCTTGTAATCGCGTCACAAGCGCCATTTTGTTTCCATGGACGAGGGGAGGTAATGCTGGAAAATATTATTGTAAATAAGACTGTTTCCGGTTTTATTTTCACAATTCAATTCACAGTCACAGATTCACAATTCACTTTCGTAAACAATAAAACCACTGTGTTGGACTTGGATGCAATTAAATTGTATTATTGTAACCCCCTTGGTTAAACGGTCTCGTATTGATAAATATTTAGAATTTGATGTTTTCATAACATTTCATATTATAAGTATTTTGAAACAGTTCATATAAGAGAACTTTGTCAAATAAGATATTGAATTGAATTGGTTTATCGAAGCCTGATTCCCCAACCCCCATAAGTAGCTTCTCCAACAGCAATCAAGATGACACACTACAAAGGGGCAGCAAAAGAAGGTGATCGTGCCACTACGCTAATGAAAAAACGTGCTAAAGAACAAGAAGAAACAGAAGCCAAAAGGAAGAGAATTGAAGAAGAGTTGGCCCTTGGGAGTATTTCAAACAAGTTTGCAACCCATTATGATGCCATTGAACAGACACTCAAATCAAACACTGTTGGTAAGAATAAGGACTCTATCACTATCAGTATTTCCAGAAGACCCTTTTTCTTGTCTATTTAAAAATAATGATGATAGAGTTAGAGGTAAATATGTTACTCTTTAGGGAGGAGTTATACCAAAAGACAAAGGTCTATCAAGACAATAGTTGTTGGTAGTGGTAGCGTGCAGTACCTAAATATTCTTGCTCATTTTCATTTACCTGAGTTATTTCTAAATTCTGAAATTTCCTACTAACGACCATCATCCATGACAGTTTGAATTGTATAAGTGAATCTATTTTAGAAATCATTTAGATTTTAATCTGTTTCAAGATCGAAAAGGTATTTTCATTTGTGAACATTCCTTTGTATTTTTTATGCTGTCAAAAAGGGGAGAGAAGGTATAATTATAATAAACATTTCAAATAACTCTATACATTTCAAAAACGTTATTTACTTTACTTTTTAGGTTTGGTAACTTTGACCGAGATGAGAGCAAAGCAAGAAGATGTTCTCAAGGAACGAGAAAAGCAACTAGCAAAGAAATGTGCAGAGGCCAGAATTATGGAGAAAGCCAAAGAGGATAAATTGAAAAAAGATAAAGAAAAGGTATGAGGGTTCTTGTGTTTTTTTTTATGCAGGGCCGTCAACAAGACCTGTGTGGGGTCTAGGGTTCTTCTATAGAGAGGATGTAAGAATAGACTCATGGTACTGTCTGCGTGTTGTAAGAAGAGGCGACTAAATGGCAATGTCAACCATGGGTTTCGCTTCTTTTCTTTGGTTGCCATGGGCGGCAAGCATCCTGTCCCCCATTTTCTATTTCCTCTGACACCCTTCTTTCGTCAACTCTTATTATAAGCCTCAGAGATTTTTCAGATGATCAGTCTCATTTCCCCAAGTAGAGGTAAATAACTCCGTCAAAATTGGGAGTGAGTACTAAACAAATTCATATAACATTTATTTCTACACATTTTGCTTAAAACTTAAAATTAAAACCAGTGATAACGCACAGTGTCAAACCTATGGCCTGTGACTGCTGATACTGATACTATACATAGGTGATTTGCCCTTACACTTAGACATCTACAAAAATTGCTTAAAACAAGTGATAACGCACTGTCAAACCTATGGCCTGTGCTGATACTTTAAGTGGTTTGCCCTTACAAATCGAAAATTTGCTTAAAACAAAACCAGTGATAACGCACTGTCAAACCTATGGCCTGTGTGCTGATACATAACTGTGATTTGCCCTTAAAGTAGTTTTGCCAGTAATAACGCACTGTAAAACCTATGGTCTGGCAGTTACAACTGTCATTTGGCATTAAACATTGAAGATTTAGAACTAGTGGTAATGCCTGGTGCCTTCCCCCTAATGTATGGCCTATGTATACTTTAAGGGTAGGTAAAAGTATACATAGGCCATATATATATATGGCCTATGTATACTTTTACCCACCCTTAAAGTATACATAGGCCATCTATGGCCCATCCATCATCGGCCAATTATTTAACACCAATCATATTTCTTTCTTTTCCCTTAAACAGATTACTATGCTGTCATTTGCCTTTGAAGATGACGAAGATGATGATGATGATGATGATGATGTTAAGATTAAAAAGGAGGAAAAAGAGGAACATAAAAAAGACTTTGATGATGATGTTGCTAAGATTAAAAAGGAACAAAAGGAGGAACAAAAGAAAGACGAAGCCAAGACTGGAGAAGAAAACAGAGATTCTAACAGCTGTGATGACATCAAAATCAAGGAAGAAGAAGAAGAGGAGGAGGATGAGGAGGAGGAAGAAGAAAGCTACAGTATGCTTGAAGTCAAGAGAAGGAAGCGTCTAGGTAATTTAATCACAAACTCATACAGTTCACTCTTGTTTGTATTGAACTCGGATGTTCACATATAATAATGATCTTTATTGAAAGAACCCGAACCATTTATTTTTTGTCTATACAGAATCATAACAGTTATATAATGACGTTATTATAACCATCGTACACTTGTGTAATGATCTTTTTTTCTCTCCCTGGTAGGCACATATTCTTTGTTAATCGGAAACGGTAGAGAGGCGAGTAAGGAAATCCTGCTTTTGCAGGATATGCCTCGACATAATGATGCCTTTATAACAAGATCAAACTTTGCGATATTTGTTCTAATCAAGTCAAGTTTTGTTACTCTTCTTATAATGATATTTGTTCTAATCAAGTCAAGTTTTGTTACTCTTCTTATAATGATATTTGTTCTAATCAAGTCAAGTCTTGTTACTCTTCTTATAATGATATTTTTTCTAATCAAGTCAAGTTTTGTTACTCTTCTTATAATGATATTTTTTCTAATCAAGTTTTGTTACTCTTCTTATAATGATATTTGTTCTAATCAAGTTTTGTTACTCTTTTTATAATGATATTTGTTCTAATCAAGTTTTGTTACTCTTCTTATAATGATATTGTTTTATACGGATAATCCTGGTACTAAATCTATAAATGTCTTGACTGGACTGTATTTTTCATTTCTTGTCTCTTAACATCCGATTTACCAGCAGTTGATGACCAAAATGGTATAGACATATTCTGTTGAATGTTTTTGCTTCATTTTGATTGTCCCTGTTTTAACAAAAATCTAATTCCAATTCCAGGGATGAATCCTAGTGTTGACACAAGCTTTTTACCAGACAGAGATAGAGATGAAGAAGAAAACAAACTGAGGTGAGAGTTCAGGGGTTACATAATACAGACCTGTAAATCTTCAGACAATTGCCTGATTTCAGGCTATTTCAATTTGAGGAACTGCTTGAATTTTTCTTTTTTTGTGCAGTATTGATTGTATAATAGTCCCTTACCTGAAGTCTGGACAATTTTCAGGCAATTTTGTGTTGGGTCATTTACAGGTGTGAAATATCCTTGACGTTATATACCTACTACTACTATGCTCTAAACTAGATCTGAGAATTTGAAATATTGTTTCTGATTAATCTATCACCATAACCTAGTGGGGAGGAAAGTATCCTTGACAAAATCTTGCCAGAGGAGGTTGTAATAAACATATTCAGGCGGCGTCTTTGTTTTTGAATGTATGGATAGTAATAGTAATAGTAATACATATTAGTAGTATATTATCTTTCATTTAGCGATTCCATACAATCTGTTCTAGTTCTGATCGTTTATGATCTTTGAGTTTGTCTTCAAATCTAAGCATTTGTGAGTTCTTTCCTATTCATCGCAATATCTTCTTTACCTCTTATTTTCTGGTTGACTTAAAAATAAAGTTTTATTTATCTTTTTAGGGAACAACTGAGACAAGAATGGGTGGCAACGCAGGAAAGGATTAAAAATGAAGAAATCAGCATCACATACAGTTACTGGGATGGCTCAGGCCACAGAAGACAGGTAAGCCATCTTGGCACAAAGACTTTTCACTCATTACTTCTTAGCTCCTTGTGGGGAAGACTCGACCAGTGCCCTACACTTGGCTTTGAATTTATTTTATTTTACATACATTGTGTACCGGTATGTAAAATTGTTCATTTTAACCTATTGCTTGAATCATGGATTTGTCAAACAATTTTTCTAAAAGTTAAAAGAAAATAGCCATGTCTTTTCTCTTATTACAAATTCTAATAGAATATAGTAATTAATTATTTTAGTTTACTTTTTTTTGCTTTATTATTCATTCAACCAAATGGAAAATTTTCTGTTGATGCTGGCTGCATAATGTATCGAGGACAAGACTTCATTAATTTGTTCTTGTTTGCTTTTTCTTTCAATCCAGGTCAAGATGAAGAAGGGAAATACGATCGTCCAGTTCCTACAAAAATGTTTGGAATCATTACGCAAAGAATTCAACGACCTCAAACCAATTTCTGTGGACCAACTCGTGTATGTGAAGGAGGATTTGATCATTCCCCAACATTACTCCTTCTACGATTTCATCGTCACAAAAGCAAGAGGAAAGAGTGGTCCCCTCTTCAGTTTTGATGTTCATGAAGATATCCGTATCACAAGCGATGCTCAGAAGGAGAAGCACGAATCTCACGCTGGTAAAGTCTGTCTGAGGAGTTGGTATGAAAGGAACAAACACATTTTCCCTGCCAGCCGATGGGAGCCGTATGACCCGGAGAAGAGTTGGGACAACTACACGATTTCAGACAAAAATGCTGTGAAGATTACTGTGAAATAAACAATAGTTGTGTCTTACAATTACAAACTGTATTCATTTAAAGTTCATGAGAAATGCATGGTACTCGTAAAGAAGAGCATTTATATATATTTTTTGGTGTTGTCTTCTGATCTGTCAGTTCTATGTTTGGACATACAAAGCATAAGCTGCACCTTTTTATTTGTGACGTAAAGAAGACATAAGTTTTAAAAGTTTAGTATTCTTATACTGTGTGAATCTTGATTACTTATGGAATTCATGGCAAAGGATTGAAAATGAAGGAGTGTAATAGTAATAGATTCTGTATCAAGTATTGGCAATAAAAGAAGTAAAAAAGGAGATGAATCTTTAATCTGGTGTCTCTCTTTTATATTTATACCGCAATTAAGACAGGGGCCAATTTTCAAGGGTCTTCACTCTCAGGATGCAAAGCGAAGTTACTGTGGTTTTGCGGGTCAAAAGACTTTGTGTGTGCTTTGTTCACCGTAAATAATCACAGTAGGCTGATCACCTGCTTGCCATAGTTCCTGATCCATAAGTATTTCCTAGCGTTTTGTCAAAGGTGGTTATTGGGGCTGGACCTCGTTCACCTTTTAAGACTGAGCATGGAGCTGGGTGCCAATACTGCGAAAGCGGTAAAAGGCATTGGATAACAATTAAATTACCGACGGGTTAAGTGGGTAGCCTGGCTGTCTTTTTCGACCACCATCTTTGGCTCTCACTCGCATTTCCCACAGCGCATGTGGTGAGTGCCAATCGACCCGATTTGCTTTCTGAAAAGTTGGCAAGTCTGTTCTTAATTTCTTATGTTGATACAGTTTTCAAAACATGATGATTTGATAGTGTCCAGACAAGCACTTCTCTTTTCACATTGCAGCTAATAATACAATAGGCTTACTAATAGAAAAAAAAACTTTGTTTCGTCGTAGCCAAAGATCGGGTGCCTCTGTAGGGCCCAGTTTGTTGGGGAGGCAGCCGTGGATAAACACCGGCCGAAGCTTAAGTCTGGGTACACCTCAGAGGATCAAACAGAAGCCAGTTCAAAGAGAGATAGGAAACAGAAGTAGGGGTAGAAGCCACCAGGGATATCCTCCATTCGACCACCTCACAAAGACACACAAAATAAATAATACAAGATGTACCTACTGTACGCACCGACAAAATAAAAGTCCATTAACACCCAATGATTTTCAAAAGGTATGATTACATTTTATTCATTTATAACATCATATAAGCACATAAGGAACATTTCAAATAGTGGTGGCACTCCTTAACTTTGGATTCCCGTTAAACATGAAACAGCATTTATTTCTGACATCCTCTCATCATACTCTCTACAAATTACATTATTTGTTGCCTTTCTCCATTAGACGTCTACCTGTACTGAAATGAGTGAAAATAAAATACTGATACAAAAGTGAATGAATATATAGACATCCTTTTGAGAAACAAGACATATATATATATATATCAATAAATGACTTTGAGCGTTGGGACTGTGATGTGGATGGGGCTGGTTTGGGATTGTTTTTTTTGTTTTTTTACAAAGACACAGAAGCATTACCTATATTATTTAACATTAAAAACAAAAACACAAAATTATACAAAGTGAGTTGCAATGTTATCCAGTCATATTCATCGGTTGTTTGCCATACAAAAAAGAGGAGAAACCGAAATAGAACCCATTAGGGACATCGACCACTCAGCCGAAACAATCGAAAGAATCTATTCGACCATATGATGGGTCATGGCAAGACGGCTACTATCTATATACCTACACATAAAAACTGTTTGGAAGGTACAACAAGGGGGAAGTTATAGGTGTACACCGATATACCACTATAGACACCATTAAAACACCGCTGGGCTGGACTGAATGCCCTTGTGGACAGAGTGGCTGACGATTTTGTTACTAATAAGAAATTGAAATCGGTAAAATGTACTAAATATATATAATGCCTTTGATCCGAGTACTGTATGACATTGAAGAAAAAACACAACGAAACCCCCAGGAAAAAGATGAAACAGTGTCACTTTTCTAATGTCAGATCAAGAATGGTTACAATCTTTGATGTTTAAAAATGAAATAAGAAGAAATCAGCACACTTTTTGGACGAACAGTTTCACACTATCATTGCATGCCTTTTCAGATGATCTGTTCTGGAGTGGATCAAGACGGTGATCTACAGATTGGTACATATATATCAATTCTGTTTTGCAACTTTAGATAGATAGACATACATACAAACATAATCACATGGTATTGAGGAATATCAACAATTATGGTGGTATCTATCTGATACTTTCGTTTACTTAGATCTATTTCAAATTCTGAATTGCACCCACTCCCATAGCTGTCTCAAAATAAAAGTAAAAGCTATTTTTTTCTTATCAAGAAACAGCATTCAAATATAATGAAAAAAGGGAAAATAAACTGAATTTACAATACATTGTGGGTCTACATTTTGATATATTTATTATATGGGGTTAATTTATTTTATTTTGTAATTCTTTATATTTCATTATCACCGGCTTATACTTATATTTGTAATAAGATTTGAAAAAAATATTCAGTCTCTTCAATGATTCAATAAATTTCATACATTGAATTTAGATATCTTTCTCACATCTAAATGTGTACAGCAAAACATACAGTAACAATAAATAAGTTCAAAGTCTTTTGGCATTTAAGCACACACCGTGTACCTACTAGTGGACACGTGTATTGCACACACACACACACACACTGTACGGTAGTGTTGGTTTGAAAGCACGCTAACTATTTATGTAGATCTCCTGTTTGGTCAATGTCTGTCGTTTCAGCATTAAGTACACCCAAAACAAAAAAGGTTAAACTAACATTAACATAGTCAAGACCGGTGGCGTACCACCTTAATAGTAGTATATAAGTATAAGTAACTACTGCAACAAAAACAATTTGAAAACTTGTGAAACAGGGGGGGGGGGGGGAGGTGTAAAGAGAGAATTAATAAAATCATTGCTTTGATTTCAAAATGTAACAAAATGTAGGACATCAATTAATTCTTTACACTTCAGTCCACTCATCCCCACATTCTTTCTTCCTCCGTTGGAATATTGTGTGTGTGATAAACTTTTTATTATAATATTACACACACACTGATATATATTAAAAAACACAAAATGACACCCATACATACATAAATCTGACTTGATATTTCTGTGACAAGATGGGATGTGTTTATATGAAATGCGAAAGGATTAAGACCTTTTTTGAAGCCTGAGCAATTGGATACAATAGCTTGAAACGCAACAGAAGGCACAGTCAGTTAAGGATGATGTGTCAAACATTTTGATAAATTTAAATACTCGTGATTTTAGAATCGAAGAAGAAGAAAAAAGGCAAACAAAAAATTACATTGTTTGAATAAAGTTTTCAGTGCTTCCACTTCAAATGAGTATCTCGGCAAAAATTGGATTGATTTTTATCTGCGTTTAGGTGTTCCATACTAGAGAGCATTTCAAGCATTAACAGATTCACTACCAACTGACAAACTATATGTGGCACCACTTGATTTAGATGCCACGCTTTCCAACTGCCACATTTTCGACAACAACATTAGGTCACAATTAATTGTTTAGTGTGAAAAGCCTGATCAAATTTTACCTGTTATTGGTTGTTAAAAATGTAGAATGAAGTAACTATTGGAGTGAATTCTAATTTACAAACCTTTGCTGGTGATATTTTCTTTGTATTACAAGATTTTGTGGAAAATAAGCTTATTCCTCTATGCACATTCCTCCTAGACATAAGAATAAGTAAATCAATAATCTTTTACTTAATTCTATGAGTATGAACGTAATAACGTAATAGCAATTTTGTTCATATATGTAGTTTTAGACCTTCGTTGTGGAGGAGTGAAATAGCAACGACAAAGAGGATACACAACCGATGCCAGCACATCCATTTGTTCTAAAATTGCTTCTACTGTATCGTGTTAAATTGTACACAAGTTAAACTTTGTTAATATAGAAAAATACGCACAAAACATACACTATTATTCTTTATCGGATTACTTGGATACATTTGATTTCCTTACACCTAAACAACGCACAATTTTCTCTCCCTGGACATCCCCCAATCTACAACGTCTCAGCCGATATTGTACAGTGTATGTAGCAAGAACATAAGAAGAGACTCAATATTCATATAAAAAACAACTGGCCAAATGTAAAATATCAACATTTCCAAAGAAGAATAAACATCTCAGTTTAAAAAATCTACTGCTTAAAGACAAAGCCAACATTTGTAACAGTAATTTGACACTCAAAATTCAAGATTATCATATGTACTGAAGACCAAAAGGGGAAAATAATGAAAATAAACAATTGGAGAATCAAAATCCAGTTTAAAAAAATACTACACTTAAAAGTAGGCAGGACAAATGACATATTGATAACGTGGTCATCCAAGAACACGCTTCGTTTTTCCGACTATTCGTTGTTTGTATTCTACAATTCTTATTCAACTAAAAATTCTCATCACAAATTAAATGGGACAAAATACATGAGAAATATGTTTTTTTTTAAAAGAGATATCAAATACAACTAAGATTTACTCGTCATATAAGAACAGAAAATTCCATCCAGTACGTTATCTATAACGAGGACCTTCCATTGACATTGAGGATACGGGTATGTTGGAGTTACAAGTTTCCAGCTGTTACTCTTATTCTTGCTTTGGAAGTTTTATTGACAAATAAATCACTATAAAAATATACATGTATTTATTTGATTGCTTATCAAAACGTTTGCTTTTGAATGTATTTTCTCACAATTTTCCCCTTTGCACTAGCATGAGGTTTGTTGCTGTTGTTGTAAGAAGAGAGCACATCGAGGAATTGGGTGCTCATTGGTCACATATCAGAGAATCGGATACAGATTAGTGACTGATTCACTGATTCTACATATCATTATATCTCATCTGAGAAACTAAACATCGTCACAGGTCTGATTTTCACCGTCTCCTATTGGTATTGGTCCCTCAACAATTGCAAACAGATACAAACTTGCAAATAATCCTCAATAAAGATTTGTTTTTAAAGTTTCTACTCTATTGAAAGAAGAATGAAATTACAAACTTTGTCATCTTTATGAATAGATGAAACTTGCGCGCAAATTTGATTTCTTCTTTCCAACTGATTCACATCCTTAGTAATTTTCACTAAGTAATTAACTATGTAAACGGTAAACTCTATTTACAAACAGAAACAAAAAGCCTCCTTTTATAATTACACCAGCCATACCAGGAACAAACCTGAAAACTGGTGTCTAAGGCTCAATTTGATTCTTCTGAAATCGGGGCAAGATTACAAAATACAACAGGCAGTTTTCATCTTGTTTTGAATCACTTGATATTGAAGGATAAAAGACAAAATGAACAAAATAATTGCTTTTTCATATCCGCATTTAAACTCATGGAATGCACATCATTTAAATAATACTTTTTTACAGGGTGAGATGATGACTAGAAGTACATGGAGAAACAAAAATGTAGTCATTGAAATTAGTTTTTTCTTCGGAAGTAGTACAAAGCAACAACAAAATTGTAAAATGACCGTAGTATTTCTATTGCTCGTGCTACAGGCTGGTGTATATATAGTCTACGTTACTGAACACAGTCCTCAAATTTTGGTGTGGGAGCTTCAAAGGCAAGTCAAGACTAGAATGTCATCGCATTAACAGACAAACGTCAAGTCTGTGCCGCACGGGTGAAAAACACAACAGGTAATAATAATAATAATAAAAAACTTTGGTTTGGCATACAAGTACAAGTTTTCCATGAACAAGATGAAACTGAAACACGGTCAATCCCACATTATAAAAAAATATGAAACGGACTGAACGGTAAAAATATATCAAGGGTGAAAACACGAGCACTGAACATTTACCTCATGTTTTTTGGTGTATGTGTAGCAATGGTGATAGCCTATTCTTTACGTACTAATGGTAGTGGTAGCCTCCTCTTTAAATGCTGGGTTGTACGACAAGCTGGTGCTGGCCGACTTGATAAATGCTGGCCGTGCACACGTGGTCTTCAAGGTGCTACGTAAAAAGGAGACGACAGAGCGACACAAAGAGAGCAGGAAAGCACAAGGAAAAACGTGTCGAAGAGTGTTTGGATATTTACAGAGAGTGGGAATCATTCCAATGAGAAGGTAGAAAAAGAAACGAGGAAAAGGCAGGGGCAGTCTGGGCGAGTTAATAATAAGGGTAGTAAAATATTGCTTTATGGAACATAGAGAGCTTTAACAAGACAACGACGACTATATATATATACAGACACATACATCAATGTTATAGATATAGGTACAGGCAGGAGAGCTTTTAGGCACTCTCAAAATGGGCTGGCTTTCTGGAAAACCGTTAATCAATAGATACCTCAGTCTTTTTATCAACTAAAACAAAACATGCAGCGACAAAGCTACAAAGAAACAAAAGTTGGATTCTGTATATATCACAATTCAATTCTAATCGTACAAAAGAGCACTACAGGTAACTAAAATCATAAAAAAGGAGCATTTTTGATGAACGCTCACCAGTATATGAAGTGGAAGACTATCATCACTAAAGCTTTGATATCAAATGCTCGTCCAATCCCTATGTACATGCAAAATGAAGGCATTCAAACACACACATATTATGTACTCCCTCTCTCTCTCTCTCTCTCTTTATCCACACACACATATGTACTCCCCCTCTCTCTCTCTCTCTTTATCCACACACACAAACAAACACACATATGTACTCCCCCCCTCTCTCTCTCTCTTTATCCACACACACACACAAACAAAAATAATGATAATGATAATAATTGCAATGCAAAATTGTGAGTTTTCTGGTAAAAATACATAGTAGACCTACTAATTTGGTACCACATCATCCTATCACCAGTGGCAACCGTCTACTCCTTTTGTAATAAACACTACGTATTTTTAAGTCCAGCCTGAGCACAAATCAATGGCCATCAAGGCAGTCACAATGCTTCGGGCAAGCAGTCCACTATTGCACACAACCACTGGGTGGGTAATCCTCCTACGCCAATAGAACACACGACTATCTTCTTTTCACTTTTCACCCTTGACGACAAAAGGGGGATAAAAGACAACGACCTAAGTAGTGGGACCAAAAGGGGACAACTAGCAACTAGACTACATACATGTACTATTATCTCATTCTACATTAACTCTTCATTCCACTTCTATAGAGAGTAGAGTAAGAGAAAGAAAAAAAAACCCACCACAGCTTCTGGAACCACCAACGCATTGTTTCGCCATCTATTTGGTACTCTCATCCTTCATCTTCATTATGATGATAAGAATATCAAACGAAACAAGACGTCAACAAAGCTTGTTCACCAAGAGAGAGTAACGGGGTGCTAATGCATTTTGACATTGCAAACTAAATGCAGACTGTCCAGAAAGAAAGGGAAGAAGTGACTTGATGCGTTCGGTTCATTTTACTCAGAAACAGAAATCTTCAGTGAACAAAGAGGTTTCTTTTCTTTATAAACACCTGATTGTCCATTTTTCAACAGACTATTTCCATTATATTTTTAAAAAGGGTTCAGAGTTAGAATATATCAACATAAACCTGATAGACAATCATCCACTCCCCTGTTGGTCTTGCACCCTCATAGCTACCACGCTCTCCCCCCAAACCATGCACAGACATGTGTCAATAAATAATAATAATAATGATAATGGATAGCATTTATATAGCGCATCTCCACGTTAACTTACTATGAATCGCTAAAAAACTAAAACAAATTATTTCCAAAAAACCTATTCATTGACTAAAATCACAAACAAATGACAACTTGACAAAATTCTCTCATTAAGTATAAACAATCAGTAACTCTTGTAAGTGAAAATGCGAAATAAATATAACATTAAACATTATCATGAATTATGCAGCCATGAAATAATCTGGCAAACAAATTTTTAGATACCTTTTATTTTCCCGCCTGCAGGAAAAAATTTGTCAATCTGACATGTACGCATTATCTGGCAGCATTTGACCAGCTCGAAGGAAGCTGTGGGTCCCGATGGGGAAGTAACTTTCCACATAAATGTCTGAAGCACATACGAGTTTGAATTAAAAGCCACATCCATGCTTTTCCGGTCAAGACCTTGTATTTGTTTACAATCCACTGACGCCTTTGTGACCTCAAGCACTCCTCGTTACTGTCCTTCCCATCACCCACCCACACACACACTCGACTGTATGTAAATCCATGCAGAACAGGGAGGCATTGTGCTCCTATCAAACCGCACAAATAGGGAAAGCTACGACCAAACCCACACCAAGCATCAACCGCGACTACTTTCATCTTTGTAGTTTATGCCAGCAAAGGAAGGGTTGGGGGTAGTAAAATCTTCCGGCTTGTAATTTCCATCGGGCTTGAAGTAACCGTAAAGTCGGAGGTAATGGCAAAACTTCGGGTCACTGGCAAGTTGTCTGTATCCATCAAACCATTTCTGACATGTTCCCAAAAACGGCCACGGGGAAATTCTTCACATGGGTTTGCCACTGGGACGACAGCTGGAAGAATTTGACCCCCGTCCATTCCACACCGTCGACCAGGACTGCAAACAAAAACAACAAGAGAATTGAATGGTGGAGGGATGACAATCCCCGTCTGGTGATATGCTTATATTACAAGGATAACAGCTACAAACTATCGGTTTTATTTTTAGAGAAAGCTTTTATGTCCTTTTTGACCTGTGATTTCAATATGTATGTTCAATTTTCCTCTTTTCTATGTGCACTTCTGTAAGACACAGAAGGACAAAATAAATTATTCCTTCATTTATATAAAAAAACATCTACAAACAAAATAATACACACATAAACGCACAAGAAGCATGAAAGGATTTTTAACACTGCATATCATGTCTTGACACACCGATAAATGGCGCGATTCCTGCCGACCCCCTATCACCATTGAAAGCATAGAATACATTTCTTTCAGACTTGGAGTAACAATAGGACATCCAGCCCTTTATAAAATCTAACTGGGAGAAAAATTGAGAAAATGGCAATGAATTATGATAATCCGCTTCCCCAACAGATAACCCCTTTTAATCTCTATCTCAATGGAAAGCATCTTAGTGACCAGAACCAAGAGTAGTCGGGGGCTTTGTCTTACCTTTGAGTTTGATGTTTTGGCTCTTGGAGGTACACACCATCCGACTGACGCCTTCGATGGCCTGACTCTTCGACTCCAGCTCTTTGCCCTTCTTGCCGATTCTCATGACTGAAAGATTGGAGAATACAATTCATCAACTTCAACTCATCGGACTCAAAATGATGACAAGAAATGGAAGGCTAGGGATACAGACAGTAAAATGTTCTTTATCTCGAAACAGGATCATTCTAAACGGAGCAGCCACCAAACAAGAGGAAAGATCAAAAGTACCAAAGTCCTAATGGTAGATAAAACGTTGAGAGGAAATATAAGAAAGAATATTCTGTGTCTAATCGAATCCATGTCTGCCTCGACAACACTGCCTTGCCAGCAATGTAGGTATAGCGATTTAACTGACAGATCTAGCCACTACCTAGTCACTGAAACTATATCTGTTTCCCTCATCCGGTAGAAACGTAAAGATGCTTTCGTTCGTTCATTGTTTATCTTCTGTCACGCTGTTACCTTGGTAATATGTGGAGACACTTCATGGGTATCACGAATAGAGGTCTAGCGGTATTTGTGTACTATAGAAGAATTGTTTTGGATGTAACAAACCCGCGTGTCCACTTACTTTTCTGCTTCTTCTCCTTGGTGACGACGTTGAGGGAGAAGACGGGGGCCTGCACGAGGGAGGCGTGGTGGGGCAGGCGGTTGGCGTACAGGGCCCGGAACGCCGTCTTCAGGGAGCATTTGTTGGTCGAGTCTTTGCGGTCCTTCCTGTCCTTGTCTTTGTCGAGGCTGTCCTGCTTGGGGGGAGTGACCACCCAGTAGTCCACTTGCAGGTCCATGAACTCCACCGGGGACGGCGACGGAACTGTCGAGGTCGACACTGGACTCGAAGTATTGCTGAATAGAGAGAAACACGTACCGCATTGTAAACCAAAGCATATTGCAACGCCGGTGGACAATAATTCGGCTTCTTAACATGAAAAAATGCCATCGACATAGCTTAACATAGGCTATCAGGCCTGCCAACCTCCCAGAACAAAAATTAGGGAAAATATATTGGACACATGAACCTATAACGCAATCTACCACTTGGGGAATTAAACCTCTTGAACAACTAAAATAATTGTTTTAAATCTAGAAAAAAGATTAGTACCCACTCCAGGCATTCAAGTAAATTGGAAAAGAATAAGAGACAAGGCAAGAAATAAAGATATTAAAATGAATAACCTGGTATCAATAACTAACTAAAAAAATATAGGGCAGATAATGAGTTATTTTGTTGCACCTGAAAGTGAAAGTATGGCATTTCTCTTTATAGAAGACAAGTTTTTTAACTTGATTACACTATTACACCATTAGAGAAATTCACACATGGGTACCAGCTAGCTACACACAAAATACCAGCAATGCGACCTAACAAGTGATAGAAAATTAAAAACCTGTATGCACACTGATATCTGACAACTACTACAGGTACAGGTGGGCTAACCATTCATTATGATTCTAAAACGCATTAAGAATTGAAATTGAAGCCTCAATATCAAATTGCCATAACCTTTTTAATCTAGAAATTTGGTACCGTAAACAAAATAATTCGTCAAAATGCACAATACGTATTAGATCACTTTCTAATAAGTTATGGGTGTCCATAAGAACACACCACATGCACATACGACGACACGCG
>JAULCB010018660.1:0-11509 GCA_032358575.1 Dendronotus rufus | reverse complement strand
TTGTCAGGGCCCCCCCCCCCCACCCCCCACCCCCCTAATATAGCTAAAGCTAAAAAACCTGTATACAACCATTTTGCTTACAATGTGCATGCTAACTTGATATCAATGATCAAGCTATCTTTCGTT
Organism: Dendronotus rufus; assembly: GCA_032358575.1. Lineage (NCBI taxonomy): Eukaryota > Metazoa > Mollusca > Gastropoda > Nudibranchia > Dendronotidae > Dendronotus > Dendronotus rufus. The sequence goes on along the minus strand of JAULCB010018660.1, from coordinate 11,383 downwards.
AACGCTGCTAATTTGTAAAATTACTATAGAAGATAAAATGCAACCAAGACAAGTCCTACTGTATAAGCCTGTGTGGATCGTTCTTGTAGATGCAGTCAGTTACAATGTTAGCGTTAGGAAGCAGTTGCTGTGACTCCGATTCGGTTGTTTCCGATTGTGATCTTTCCTCTGGTGCTGATTCTGGTTCGACTTCTAGTTCTAGTTCTGGTTCGGGGGTAGCAGTAGCAGTCGTTTCCATTGTCATCTTTTTCTTACACAGAACACAAATACAAATCGTTCCCCAATATAATGAATTTTATCAGAAATCTGTGGTTGCCCCTGTAAACAAACTGTACAAGCGTTTGATAAGAGGACGAAGGTGATTGGTTGATTCCATCTTTTTATAATGATAGATGAACTTACCTGCTTGTAAAGAAGTATTCAAAAATAAACTTTTAAAAATATTCCTTGAGTATAATCTTATATTCAGTATGTTCATATTGCATCTATTCATTGAAACAAGTTTACAATCTTAAATTTCATAATTTTGTTAATTATTTGTTTACACAGTCATAGTTTTATAAAATTCCTATATTTACTTCATACCACCAATACCTCCAATACAAGTATCGCAACGTTTTTCTCTCTTTTCTCATTGTTTCAACATGTAACCAACTACTTCAAGAAAATGAAATGAGTAATTTTAATTATTTTCGATACCCTGTCCCTAGATTTCGTTGTTCTTGTTCTGCTGTTGTTGAGAGTTGATTGATATCAAAGACCAAAGATAGGGAAGCTGACTAACTTACGCTGCTGAAGTATTGTTTACCTTTTACCAGAGAGATTAAATCAAATCTGTGCTTTTACTGAATGGGATTTCGAGGTGTGGGATGTGTTTATCATCGTTTCACGAAGAAGAATAAATGAGGTAACATTTGTATAAATTGTGTTTCGATTTTCGAGACCCCAATTGATTGTTGAGAGTGAAATCTCTGGATAATGGTTACTCTTTTACTTTAGACTTACTGGAAAGTAGATGTCTATCTTGAGTCTACGCCTATTTTATTCGAAGTGGGTCGCTCTCCCTACCCTGGGCAATAATGCGAAGAGCTGGAATACTATGGGGTTTTAGGGTTAGGCTAGGGTGTTAGGATTTTAGGTAGGGTCTTAGGATTTTAGGTAGGGTCTTAGGACCTCGGACCTCGGGACATCAATTGGTATGGTGCTCTCCTCGATGGCTACATTGGAACGATTTGTAGTAGTATCACATTATCGCTCTCACGGAGAGCGCATTAGCGCTCTCCCTACCATCAGCCTTTTTATTCATTCTTTTATCATAAACATGTCAAGCCATTTTGACTGTTTTCTAGACATGATTTGGTAACCCATGATTTAGATTAGATAAGTAGATCTAATATGCCAAAGAAAGATTTTTATGAGTCATTCCTATCATGTCTGAGATCTTTTATATTTCTATGTTTTCAGTGGATTTATAAAACAAAGTGTTCAATGCCAATTCATTATTTTACTTTATATCTACAGACTTTTGAAAGCAGACTTCACCTAGTTGCACAATCAAAAGTTTTACTTCTTCAATTAGAGTTGAGACATGAACCACTACGATGCAGTGCAGGGATATTTATCTACATCTAACTTGAGTACAGCTGACAAGAATGTGGAACTGGAATGTCAGCTCTTACAGTATAATTAATGGATAGCATTTATAGTCTACTACACATGATTCTATTTGTGTACAATTGTATAGATTTCTAGTCATCTAATGAATTGATATATGATATAAATGATATGATACGAAGGTAAACCCACAAACAAATCAATATTAATGAGAATGAACAGACTTGATCCCCCAGGGGATCGCTCCACATCCCCTGCTCGTCTCGGCTACACATCTGACAAACACCCAAGACACACGCTTGACACAGTTTACGTTTTACGCAAGCATCGCGAGCTTTGCGATGTCGTTCTCATTGTTGGTTCCAAGAAGATTTTTGCACACAGAGTTATCTTGTCGGCATGCAGTCCTTACTTCCATGCCATGTTCACTGGAGAGTTGGCGGAAAGCCGGCAGACGGAAGTCACTATCAAGGTAGGATGGGACATAAAAAGCATAATATTTGTTTTGTTTTGTTAAATTCAAATTATTCATATTATTTTTTTCTTCGTTCTCAACAATTTGATGGAAAATAACTTCTTTATTCCAATTCTAATTTTCTTTTTGTCATGCTCTTGAGTTGAGATAACCCTTGGAGGTTAAAGTTAAATTTGTACAGTAAAACTCCAAAAACAAATTCTAAAGAACCCATCTCCTCTCTTTCTGTTTTCTGTTTTTATTCTTTGTTACTTTTCCCCTTTCATTTTCCTGTGTTTTCTATTCTTGGTGGAGGGTGTTTTACTTTTCTATTATTCAACATTTCTATAAACTTTCTGTATTGATAAAAATGAAAATGGCCTCACAAATACTACCGTATCAAAACTTATCCCATTTTATTTCTCTCTAATGTCAGGATATGACTGGCTATATATATATCTAAATTGTTCTTGTTTCATTTCTCTCTAAAATCAAGGACATTGATGAAACGGCCATGGAGCTTTTGATAGACTTTTGTTACACCTCCAGTATTACTGTGGAAGAAAGCAATGTACAGACACTCTTACCAGCCGCATGTCTTTTACAGGTCAGATATTATTACTATTACTTACTTCTCAGGAATACTTAAACAGGCCTGTAAATCTTCAGCCATTTGTCTGATTTCAGCCTTTTTTTTATACTATCCAAGTGGACTGAAAAGCTATTAGGTTTTGTTTCCACATTGTTATTTTTATTGACATATAAAATGACTATTTTTTTAATTTGCCATTTACACCCCTGTTTATAACTCCTCAGGAATACGTAGAGTAGCCTACAGTGGAGGTTCTCTCATTTTCACATAAATGAAAGGCAACACAAAGCCAACGTAAAATTTGTGAGGTTAGCAGCTGAATAATGCATCCTGTGTAGTGCTCAAAGCGCCATTCAAGGACGGGCACAGTGGGCTGATCACCTGCTTGCTGTAGTTCTTGATCTATAGAGTAGAGTTCCCAGCTCTATGTTTTGTCAAAGATAGTTACTGAGGCATCTACCTCATTGACAATTTAAGACTGAGCATGGAGCTGGGTGCTGACACTGCAAGCTTATGAGGCAAATGATTTGATTACCTTTTTGAGTCTCATCTTATTGAAATCCAATATTATAGATAGATGCGATGGATGATCAAAAGATGATTGTTAAATTTTTCACATTTGTTTTGATTTGTTTTGTTTTTTTGACTCGCAGCTCGTGGAAATCCAAGACGTGTGCTGTGAGTTTTTGAAGCGGCAGCTTGATCCATCAAACTGTCTTGGGATACGAGCCTTTGCAGACACACACGCCTGTCGAGATCTACTTCGAATTGCGGACAAGTTTACACAGCACAATTTTCAAGAGGTGAGTTTAACTTTTTTGGGGCGTTGTGGCATTATAAGGAAAGGAACTTGTTGTTCACACTCGCTAAATCTGCAGTGTAGTTTCTCTCTTTTTCACTTATAAATGAGAGCCAATATCAAATTTGTGTGGTCAGCAACTGAGTAAGGGCAGGCACATTGGGCTGATCACCTGCTTGCCTTAGTTCTTGATCCATACTATTTCCCAGCTCTGTGTTTCGACAAAGGGGTTATTGAGGCATCTACCTCATTCACCAATTTATTACTGAGCATGGATTTGGTGCTGACACTACGAAAGTAGGCATTCGATAGCGAAAAAAAACATGTATCAGACCTGTAAATCTGCAGACTATTGGCGGATTTCCGTCAATATCATTTATTAGGGTTTCCCAATTACCTCAGGAAATTTGTAGACAATTTTTTGAAAAGTGATTTACAGGTCTGATGTATATTCTGATGTGTAATGCGCTTTGAGATGTTTTCATGGAAAGCGCACCATAAATGCCATTTATTATTATTATCATCACTATTTTCCTTGTTATTTAGGTGATGGAGAGCGAGGAGTTCATGCTGCTTCCTGTCAACCAGCTGGTGGACATCATCTGTAGCGAGGAGCTGAACGTTCGGACTGAGGAACAAGTGTACAACGCCGTCATGGCATGGGTCAAGTACAACGTACAGGAACGACGACAGAACCTGCCCACGGTAAGGACACACCAAACACCAGGTGTCTGACACACCATCAGTGGTCTTTGTAAATATCGTTGTTTTGGGCCTGGTGTAGGCAACTTTCATTTGCTACAGTAAAATTAGTTTTAGTTTCCACATTACTATTTTCATCGTGATGTGAAATGTGGCAGATTTTGTTTCTTCATTGATTTGCCATCCCCCCCCCCCCCCCCTTGCAATCTAATAATTATGTTGTCTGTCTGTGATCTTCGTCTCCTCAGGTCTTACAGCACGTCCGCTTGCCGTTGATGACCCCAAAGTTTTTGGTCGGGACGGTGGGAGCCGATTTGTTGATAAAGAGCGACGAGGCGTGCCGCGACCTGGTGGACGAGGCGAAAAACTACCTCCTGCTGCCCCAAGAGAGACCACTCATGCAGGGCCCCAGGACTCGACCGAGGAAACCCATCAAGTGCGGCGAAGTCTTGTTTGCAGGTTGGTCGGAGAACTAGAGATCTGGTTTTAGTTTTGTATAGAATTTAAAGGAAGTAGGGTAGTGTTTTAGTGTGTTAGTTTATTCAAAAATTTGTTGGGGGTTTCCTTCATGTGTGTGATATTAAAAGAAGGTATAAAAAGTAAATGAGAAAGATTAAGAATAATGGTAAACAACATTTTTTGATACAATGTTCTATAAAAATCTATTTCTCGCTCTCTTTTTTCTCTCTCTCAAGTCAGAGGTTTTGATGCAATATAAATAAAATCGTTTGTTATACAATAATCTATGAATTTATTTCTTGCTTCTTTCGTTTTTTCTCTCTCTTTTCTAGTCGGAGGTTGGTGCAGTGGAGACGCGATATCCAGCGTGGAGAAATACGACCCCGGTAGTAACGAGTGGCGGCTGGTGGCTCCGATGAGTAAGCGGAGATGCGGCGTGGGTGTGGCCGTACTCAACGACCTTTTGTACGCAGTCGGGGGTCACGACGGCCAGTCGTATTTAAACAGTATAGAACGGTGAGTACGTCCGTAACCGTGACTTTTTGAATTTGATATTTAACACTTTTCCTCCACATGCACCAAGCAGTGATTTTCTCTTCAGGCCTCAAAGGTAGTGATGGCATTGAAGGCCATGTCAAATCTTCCAGAACATGATCTTAGTCAAAAATTAGAAAAACTGATGAAAGTTTTATTTTTGGGACAATAATTTTTCGTCCTTTATTTGTTTTACCTACATTCGTGCCTATATATGACAATCGTTATTCTCATATAATAATAATGACTCTCGTTATCACATTTTATACATCTAACTATATCTCACTGAAAATCTTGTTCCAATACACTCAGGCACTTTCACTCAGAGGTCTCCTCGTATTTAAAATATATGCCACGAACACTTATGAAGGTGTCTACATTTTTGACATTTCGGATACATAGCAGTGAATAGCGAATGAATATCCAATTACAAAGAAGGTTGTAAACATTAACACGATACTTCCCATAATTTGTTTTATAGCTATGACCCCCACACCAACCAGTGGAGTTCTGACGTGGCCCCTACCAGCTCGTGTCGGACCAGTGTGGGCGTCGCTGTGCTCGGTGACTTCCTGTACGCAGTCGGTGGCCAAGATGGCGTCTCTTGTCTCAACTACGTCGAAAGGTAGCGGAGTAGGGGGATTTGTATTTATTATTAATCCTGGAGACTTTCCTCTTCTCTTTCCTCTTCTTTTTGACTAATAATAAAGATTTAATTAAAGTGGTGAAAATATAGTAGGTAGTGCTTGTAGATATCCGGTTCTTACACGTCTTTACCCCCTCAAAAACATTGAGGTCTTCTAGTGATCAAACAAAACATTTGACAAATGATTTTAATTACAAATTTTATGGATGGGGACGATCTTTTTCAACTGTAGGGCCTTGTGTCTGGAATTCCCTCCCCAAATGTATCAGAGAAGACTCGAGCACTGCTGTATTTAAATATAAGCTCAAGAATATCATATTTATGTACCTCTACTTTTTTGTAGATTTTTATTTCAAATCCCATCTCGATTTCTATATTGATAATATTATTATGTAATGTTTGGGTCCATTCTTTTTCTTGTTTTTGATCCAGTGTCTCGTGATGATTGTGCGCTGTATAAATGTCTTGTATTATTATTATTATTATTATTACACGGAGCCGTCGATTTGAATCTTTTGAGATGAACGACTACTTAACTGTTTATGATGGAAAGTGCCATATATTATAGATAAATGCTTTTTATTATTATGATGATTATTTCATCTTCATTCTCCTCCGTGCGTGGCAGGTACGACCCCCAGACCAACAAGTGGCAGAAGGTGGCCTCGATGAGTACGTGTCGCCTCGGGGTCGGGGTGGCCGTCTTGCAGGGATTCCTCTACGCCGTCGGTGGCAGCGATGGGTTGTGTCCCCTTAACACAGGTACGCACGACGATTACAATTTATTGCAAAATCGTAATTCTATTTTAATTAGTTCTATGTTGAATTATTCTAATCCTAATTCATTTCTGTCCTTTTTGGTGAAAAATGTTGATAATCTTTGAAAGATTCAATAATCTTCATAACGTTTCTTTGTCTGCTGCATGCTCAAGCCATCTCGTCCTCTCGGTGAGTTTAACATTCAAAGGCCCAGGTCAGGTCCTGGGTGTTGCTCTGAAAACCCAAGTTATGTTTCTCAGCTATTCACAGAATTGATTGTTATGACTTAGTGCACAGTGGGCTGATCACCTGGTCGGTTTGGTTGCCGTAGTTCTTGGTCCATAGTATTTCCCAGCTCTTGTTTAAACAAATTTAATACTGACTGAGCATGGAGCTGGGTGCCGACACTGAAAAGCGGTATAAGGCAGAGGAAAACGAAACAAAACAAAATTATTTTAAATCTTAGTTTCATAGCCACCTATAGCGCTGTTACCCATCTATTTCTTATCTGTCCTCCTTCTTCCCCCCCCCCCTTAGTGGAGCGTTTCGACCCCCGCAGCAATCGGTGGACCCCCGTGGCCCCCATGGGTACTCGGAGGAAACACCTCGGAGTGGCCGTCTTCCAGAACATGATCTACGCCGTGGGTGGGAGGGACGACACGACGGAACTGAGCAGCGCCGAGCGGTACAACTGTCAGAAGAACGTCTGGGAACCCGTGGTTGCCATGACGTCAAGACGCAGTGGGGTGAGTAGACGACTAGACCGTCTCGTCCGTTACGGAAGCTCTTCCATTGGCACTTACCTTGCTTTGATTTACTCAGTGTAGGTTCTCTCATTTTTATATCTAAATGATGGGCAACACAAAGTAGGCGATATAAAAAGTTGTTTGGTTAGCATCTGAGTAATGCGTCCAGTGTATTGCTCATAGTGCCATTCAAGGATGGGCACAGTGGGTTGATCGCCTGCTTGCCGTAGCTCCTGATCCAAAGTATTTCCCGGCTTTGTGTTTTGTCAAAGGTGGTTATTGGGACTGAGCATGAAGCTGGGTGCCGACACTGCAAAAGCGGTAAAAGGTATCGGATAACAACAAGGTAGCATTTTCAATCAGGGGTGTAAATCTTTCAGATTTTTAAAACTTTCCAAGTGGACTGAACATGAAGAGCCGTAAATTTTGTTTCCACATTACTATATTTATTTTACATCGGGATGTGAAATGTAATTTAGATCATTTTTTGATTTTCCATTATCTACACACTGATTTTATACATAAATGAGAGAATTTTAGAAGTAAATGAACACATTTTAATAATATATGAACGCCTTTTATAAAAAGATTTGAGATTGATTAGAATAGATTAAAATCTAACTTTAGATCATTGTCAGATATTTTTTATTTTTTTTATTTTTATGTCTCCCGTTCTCCAGGTTGGTCTTGCGGTCGTCAACGGCCAGCTGATGGCGATTGGTGGGTTTGATGGGACGACCTACCTCAAGACAGTCGAGATTTACGACCCGGAACAAAACTGCTGGAAGATAGTGGGCAGCATGAACTACCGTCGGCTAGGGGGCGGGGTGGGGGTCGTCAAATTGCCCCACAACGACACACATTTGTGGTAGGGGTGGTAATGGTAACAGCAACAGTAGCAAATTGTGGTAAATTTAGTTGGTAGTCATGGTATATATATGTATATGTATATCGTCGGTGACGTTCTCTAAACGTATTTATATAATATATACCTAACTTCCCCCAAAATTAGATCTTTTTACTACACATTATCATATTACAAGCTGTACATTTCTGTTTTAAGCAGGGGCAGGGGATTGGGAGGGGGGGGGGGAAAGGGATTTACCAATGTAGAGTTGATATTGATTTGAACACTCATTGTTATTATACGTTTAGAGAACGACACGGACGATATCTATTTTTGCATCGTGACATTTTTTGTGGATGGATGGATGAAGGGTGCCTGTGGTAGGTCTTCTTGCTTTCTATTTCTAATCTTTTTTCCTTTCACTCTAACCATCGTCTTACTCTATCATCTTTGAACAATCAAGCAAACAGATATTATTATTATCCAGCCTGCAGTGTAGGTTCTCTCATTTTTACTTCTGAATGAGAGGCAACACAAAGTAGCCGATATAAAAAGTTGTTTGGTTAGCAGCTGAGTAATGCGTCTAGTGTATTGCTCATAGCGCCATTCAAGGACGGGCACAGTGGGTTGATCACCTGCTTGCCGTAGTTCCTGATCCATAGTATTCCCCAGCTCTGTGTTTGGTCAAAGGTGGTTATTGGGGCATCTGCCTCATTCTCCATTTAAGACTGCGCATGGGGCCGGGTGCCGACACTGCAAAAGCGGTACAAGGTATTGGATAACAAACAAACATTATTATTATTATTATTATTAATTATCATAGTCAACGACGGTTGCTGTTCTGTCCAATTATATCTCATTCTATTCTGTGTTTCATCATCAACTTCAGTCGATTTCCCGCCTCTATCTCGATAACCATGCAAACCAGCAGCTGACATCGGCAACAAATCTACCCACGCACAAATCAATGGTGGCAGCTGTGTTAGCTGCTATTGATAAGCAGGGGATTTCAGATTATTGTTTTTGCTATCCAAATGGACTGAGATTGAGAAGCCAAAGATTTCTTGTTTCCTTCATTACTATATTTTATTTTCATTGGGATGGGACATCTTTAAGATTTACTCTGATTTCAATTTTTTTTATACTATTACTATCCAAGTGGACTGAAAAAAGCTAATAATGAATGTTTGTTTCCATTTCCACACAACTATAATGTCATTCTTATCGGGATGTGGAGAAATGTTTCAGATTATCATTTTTGTATTTGCCATTTGTACCCCTGTATGTAGGTGTTTGAATATTGTTGTTATTATTATATTTTTAATTATCATCATTTTTATTATTATTAAATTATTATAGTCAGTGACTTTGACAGTTGTAAAGCGTTCCACCAATACAACAACAACCACCTCCTCTTTTGTTTCCACATTGCTATTTTCATTGGGATATGATGAAATGTTTCAGACTATTTATGTATGTATGTATTTGCCATTTACTAGGACACCCCTGATTGATGGTCGCATCCAAACTCGCACACTGTTGTTTTGTTCATTGTTCGGATTTGATTATGAATAAATTAAAATGATGGCATTTATATATATATAGCAATTATCCGTGGTCTTCGCCTTGCAATGTTAATGTTACATCAGTAGAAAATTTGAATCTCGTGAAGATTAGGAACTTAGCTTAATCTCAATCATTCAATTTATTTCGTAACATTAATTTATGCTATTTCGTATTTATTATAAATCCTTCATGCATGTGTATGGGTGTGAGCCTTGTGTCTTTGTGTGAGTGTCTGACACTTCCTGCCTGCTATAAAGAGGCTGGGGGATGCTTTCGTTCTAAGCATGTATTTCGTGTTAGTTATTTTAAGCTAAGCATGCTTAGATTTTCGTAATAAGCCTACTACTACTATCTATCTATTTATCAATAACAAAATTTCGTACACAAACTGATTTTCATTTTCGTATTATTTCCCTATTTTCGTAATAACCGTTTTGGAGCGAGTGTATGTACACATGGGTATTTTGGTCTGCCTTATCTTACTGGTGTGGAGCGAGTACCGTATATGGCAGATACGCTGACCACCACTAGGCTGCCAACACCACTTATCGTGTGTTTCTTTTCCATTGAAAAATCATCACTGTCTATCCACGGGCTTTCTGGGTCCTAGCACTAGCACTGTATCACAGTATGCTGACCCGAATAGTGTTGATAATAATATGATGATGCTCTCTCTCTCGCTTTTCAGGGTACGCCAACATTTTTTTTTTTTTAAATTGATTATTTCCTTATTGTATGGAATTTGCAATAGTGTTGATGATAATAATAATATGATGATGATGCTCTCTCTCTCTCTCTCTCTCTTCATAGTACGGTGCGCAAAAAATAATAATTTTAAAATAAATTATTATTTCCTTATTGTATGTGATTTGCAATAGTGTTGATGATACGATGATGTTCTCTCTCTCTCTCTCTCTCTCTCTCTCTCTCTCTCTCTCTCTCCCTCTCTCTCTCTCGTTTCACGGTACACACAAAAATATTATTCTGAAAAATTGATTATTTTTTTATTGACCATTGTATGTATGTTGCAATATGTATAAATATAAACAGTCGTATGTATGTAGATGCATGCTGCTACGACTATGTAATAAAAGAAAGGTGCATGAAAATGGAAGAGCTTCAGTGAGAAATGAGACGAGCTCTATCTACTATTCTTCGTGTTTTCTGTTGGGTTTTTTGTCTGTTTTCTGTTAAGAAAGGGGGAACTAGAAAGATCCATTGTTTTTTACTGTCTTTTCTCTTAATCTTACGGAAGCTCTTCCATTTTCACTTACCTTGCTTTGATTTACTCTACGACATCTTCTATTCCAGGAGGAGTCATTTAATTGTTTACTAGTTTGATTGCTGTGTACTAATAGTTGATAGTAGTAAGTAGTAGTAGTGAACTGGAAATGTGTGGGACAAACTGAGAAGCTATACCTAACTAATAACTATAAATAATATAAACATTGGCCGTGACTTCTTTAGGTGGTTATGTAATGTATGTTTGCTTGTATATATATATGTGTATGTAATGTATGTATGTATGTATGTATATGTAATGTATGTACGTATATGTATGTACGTAGGTATGTACGTACGTAGGTAGGTATGTACATGTATGTCCGTGTGCTTGGTATTTATGTATGCTGGGATGCTGCAAAGGTTCTATGCCTCCCATCCCCA
>JAULCB010018549.1:0-11512 GCA_032358575.1 Dendronotus rufus | reverse complement strand
AATTGAACAATCATGATGATTCTGACTCTGGTTCAGAACTAGAAGTGTTATATGAACACTTATAACTTATGGTCTAGCTTTGAAAGCTCTGATGAGGTGTTGGATGATAGTGAAGTGTTGGATGATGGTGGGGATTGCCCGGACGATGTTTAAAAAAAAGAATTGATGGATGTCGAGTAGAGGTGACTGGACAGAGAGGTGGGCGGGCTGGGCGCTTAGTGTTTTGTTCAACTGGGATGATTATCCAGATGAGGACCCATATGGTGGTCATTCAAACTATGTTTTTCAAAAGTATAGTCATAAACGAAAATGACTTGAAAATTTTGAAACAATTGGTTTGTTCACTTTGTCACAATTAATTTTTTTTTTAATACCCCCCGTTTTTTTAAACTCCCCAAAATGGCTTGGTATTTCGGGGTAATTTCGGCAAAAACGGCCTGGTATGTTAAGTGTTAATTGAAAGTGCTGATGTATAGATATAAAAACTGAGGAGAGATTGTATATCATGGGGAATGAAGGGCATCGGCATACGTTAGTGAAAGCGCTTTTGATCATGACAATGTTTCTGATTGATTTTCAAACTTCTAATGATAATGGTTATGTATGAAAAATATTATTTGTATTGCGTCTTCCATGACAAACATCTCAAACTGTGCGTAACACTTACAAAAGTACATGTCAGTAACATTATACGCAGTGTCTGTGTTGACTCTGAGCAGTCATGCTATTTTGCTTATCTATTATCTTTATCTCTCTTTGAATCTGAATTATTTTCTATAACTCCAAATTGTTTTTTTGTGTAACTGGAGTTTTTTAAAGGCAATTCAACCTCCAAGGGTCATCTCAGCGCTGGTTAATTGTTTTTCTAAGATGTCAAATGTTGATATTTTTGTCTTTGACCTTATCAAGAGGGATGAAAAAATAAAATATTTTCAATTGAATTGAATTGAATGTTTCCTTCCCTTTATTCCTACACCACGACGTATGTAGAGTTCAATTCTAGTCTGGATTCCAAATATCTTGCCTCTACCATGGGAGTGAGTGCTAAACACATCCAAGGGATGAAAGCCTCTTTCTTTGCCGACGATTACGGCGGATATGAAGGGTATGGCAAGAAGAAAGAGAGGAGGATGGAGGATGATATGGAGTCGTACGACGAAGAGATGAGTGCCGTTTGGAAGAAGAAAGACAAGACTATCTCGTCCAGCCTGTTTGGTGCATTCAAACACCCTGCGTCTTTGTCACTGCCTCAGTCTCCGGCATTTTCTGACAAAGAGAAAGAAGGTTACGAACCGACTCCCTTTCACAAATCTGGTAAGTCGGACAATGTCAAAATTAAGCTGCCGGTGGGTGGCTGGGTGGAAGGTGTATCTGACCTGATGAGTTCCGTGTCTTATCACTTAAAACACTGTCATACCCGGGGTGTCTTGTCTTTTTCCACAAGACATGACCTATGGTGTTTCCTTCATAAGTTTGTACTTTATTTATTGGGATTTTTTAGATGCAAGAAAATAAGCGTTTATAAAGGGCATTCCTAATAGGTTCTTTTTCGTGGTGAAAATACTGTATCTAAAATGTGTAGATATTGTCTCTTCTTACAAACAAGAAGGCAATAAAAATGAATATAGTTTTGTGTGTGCGATTTTTTTCCTTTATCCTTTAATGGTATATAATATGTACAAATCTTCTTTCTTTTTTTTCTCCCCAGTTGGTCTATTTGACAGTGTCTTCTTCAAGGACAGCAAGCGGCCGACGCCGCAAACGTTCCTTCACCCGCCCGTCATGGAGCACCCACTCGTTCCCAGCGGCCTGAAGACGGACGACATGCTGCTGCCCAAAGTGGTGGGCACCCAGGTGCGTCACAGCTTCCTCCACGTCAAGGACTCGTTGCTGTACAACAACCAAAAGACGCTGGTGGACGCTGCCTGCTACATGGGCCGATCCTTTAGGGTTGGTTGGGGGCCTTCTTGGACTTTGGCTCATTTTGGCTACCCCATGGGACTAGAAGGTACTTGCTGATTCTTTCTTTTGTTTTTTGTAGTTTAGAGCTCATTTTTAATATACCAAGTCGAAAGTAATGTTACTTTCAAGAAAAGAAAAATAAGTTTTCTAATTTCACGAGCATAATATGAATAACTTTGTGTGATCACTGTGTCATTATTTTTGTTAGTCCTGATTTTGTTGTATGCTGTGCTGTTGTAAAGCACATTTAGCATGATCTAGTTGTGGTAATGCCCTAAATGAATAATAGGTATTATTAATGTTACTTATTATTATTTTTAATTAAAACAAAATTAGCATATCACGCCTTTCAGTTTGTTTTTGTGTGCTTCCTCTTTCCCCCTCATTATAAAAAACGAACCCTGTATCTAGATCAGAGCTATAATGGTCAAGAAGGGACTCGAAAGCAAAAATTATTGTGTTGATCAATTCTTTATAGCGTAAACAACTTATAGGTTGGGTTTTTTTCAATGAAATCAAGCTTTTGAGATGGTTGATCATTTCCATGACATTGTTTTCTTCCTCAGAGGAAGAGAGTAATGAGGTGTCTTTGCTGCCTTTGGGTCGGAGAAAGATGAGCACCCTGCCACGATTCAAACGGTTATCGGTGCAGGTGGAGAAAGTACAAATGGCAGGCTATATGGACGTACAGCACCAGATAGTTTTGGTAAGTGGTTGGGAAGGATTCTACGTTTTGTTTCTTCTCTTGGCGCGTTATGATATGAACCATGAAAGATGCAGCAATGCATAATAATATTCTTGATGCCTTACATCACTTGAACGATAACATCTGTCTGTCCTTATTCCTGGACTCTCTCTCTCTTATTAAACAATTGAGTCAATTTTAGTATGGTTTTTTTGTGTATGTGTGGCTGAGTTAGAGGGGGGAGAGGTTAATCGGATAGTGGGTGTTATTGGGGAATTCAAATTCTGTTTTGAACTATACCTCTTGCTTTGCATTTTCCCTCACTCTTTGTGTATGGTGATTGTTTGGGAAGGCGATCCTGTTGACTTAGTATTTTTTTATTTCAATTCTATCATCTTATTGTTTCCAAGCACTGTATGACCTATAATGAGTTGAAGCACCCTCTTCATTCATAAATACTACAATCTACTTTCAATCATAATTATTACAAGCATTAACAGAATAGTTCTTTGGCGGATATCCCCTTTTCTGGAATTCCCTCCCAAAACACGTCAGAGGTACTGACAACAAAGATACTTTTAAAACTTGTTTAAAAACAAGTCTTTTAAAAAAATGTGATAGCCTATTTTTATTGGTGACATTTTAATTTGTGTATATTATGTATGTCATTTTAAACGAATGTTAAGCGTCTTGGGCCTATATAAAAATTATATATTATTATTATATCTGGATTAACCTTTCATGTACAGAACCAACAAGAAGAGCTGTTAAGAGTTCAGCTGGACAATTCCCAAATCAACGTAGAAGATGGATGTCCTCTGCTGGTGCCACAACCTGGCGTGGAAGCTTTGCATCAACTCAGCGCTACTCTCAAGGCGAATCTGGCTGAAATTGGTACAGACATTATTTTTATCTTTATGTTTTTGTCTTAAAAATCGAATTAAATTATTTGTTTGGGTGCCTTTATGCAACGTCATCAGATAAAGTGTTTGTTTGTCTAGTTACTTTTAGTGTATTATGTTATCTATTGTTTGTTAAACTTGTCTGCTCAGCTCCTTTTTTATGTTCTGGATGGAAATTGTTTATTACAATTGGTGTTGTCAAAGGTGATTATTGGGGCATCTACTTCTTTCACCATTTAAGACTGAGCATGGAGCTAGGTGCCAACACAAGTATAACCCGGTATAAGGCTAAGGATAAAAAATAAAAATAAACTTGTTTTGCTTTTTAAATATCTTTTCAATATGTACTTAAGAACAAATTTTCATCAACTAACTCTCTTTTCCAATTCCGCAATAGGTTCTCATCCAGATGCTATTGCCCAACACCAAGCTAAAACTGTCCTGACTCTTTGTGAAGCTTTGTGGGGAGATTTGCCCGATGTGGAAAATCTGGGTACGTCTTGACCTAAACTCTAGTGTGTGTTTTATACCTTGACTTGATATTGATGAATTCTTTACATATTGACGTATTATGGGCATTTGGGGTCTCAGTTGTACATACATGCAGGGTTTGGAAATATCACATCTAGTCTTGCAATAAGTTAGTTTATATTTTAACTGGCTTATTTAGTCGTATTTTTTAATTTTTTTTCATTTTCACCCTTTAAATGTAAATATCTCTTTCTTCACAATTCTACAGAAAAAAGTGAGACGTACAGAGAAAGTCAACTTCGACGCGAGGCTTTTTCATCTTGGTTGTCGGAAGTGAGCACAGCCAGGGTAGCAGATGAGATGGAATCCTGCTCTTCTATGGTAAGAATATAGTGGCTTGTAATAAAGGTAAAAGTCATTCCCACACTCAACGGTGAGCGTTGGGTAACCAGAAGTACAGTTCTGATTTTTCTTGGCATATGGCATAGCTTGGTAGTGGTAGTCTGTCATTGCTTTCCACTCTACCTTGGCTTTACTTTTGCTGTGTCTAAATAGACTGTACTACCCATTGACTGCTGGGTGGACGGGAAGGCCATGAAAAAACCCTGAACCATGGTCATTTGGTTGGGCATAGCAATATAATAATTGTGCTGAGTGGCAGGTGGTGGTTGGCAAGCAAGTCTGTAATTTGTCCTATTGTCTTGAGTGTAAGTTGATGATGTTGTGATGATTGATTTGGGGTAACTAGTTTGTTTTAATTGATGTTCTATTATTTTTTTTCAACTGGTTGGAATGTGTCCTTGATGTGTTCTACTTCCATTTCTTGTCTTCTCACTCAAACTACCATATGCTTCTTTTCCCAGCACTTTATGACTGTTTGTTGTGCCCTCTTCACGTATACACCCCCAAATAATGGTACATATGATGATGATATTGCTTTTCTTACATTCCCACAGAGTTCAGAGGGTTGCTTGAAGGCCATATTCTCCAAGTTGTCTGTGCGAGAAATTTCCAGTGCGTGTCTGTTGGCTCAAAAGGGGCGTGATCATCGGTTAGCCTTGCTTATTGCTCAAGCTATGGGAGGACCAGAAACGCGACAGTTGCTCAAATCACAGCTCGACAGATGGGCAGAATTAGATGTGGGTTGGAGTTTTGTTGTTGTGTTTTTTGCCTCAATGCTTGGTTTATTTTTCCTTTTAAGAATGGGATGATGAATGTTTGAAAAACAATGTGATGGAATAAAACCCTAATATTTTTATGTTTACTTTAGGTTTTGGGTGAATTAAAATGTAATCTTCTGATGTTTATGGCAATTTAAAATTGAATGCTTTACTCGTTTTGGTGAAGTTAAATCTAGTGATTTGATGATTTTAATGAGTCAGAAATGGCATTGTACTGATCCATTTATCAAATTGTGTCAGTAACATACCTTACACCGAAAGGTACAAAAGGTAAATTGATCAAGAAAGAAAGTCAGTAACATAATATCATTTGTTATTAAATTGTTTCACTTTTTATTCTAGGTGTGTCAATTTATCAAAGAAGAGAGGCAGAAGATTTACTGCTTGTTGGCAGGAGAGATGGTGTGGAGCTGTGAAGATCGAGATATCAACACATGTCATGGGTTGGACTGGAAAAGGGCTTTGGCTTTACATTTATGGTAAGCCGATTAAATATGGAATGGCTGATGTGGTGGTTCGAGGGTGTCCCTCGTGGATTCTACTTCTATTTCTTTGTCTTTTAAAGATGCATTGATCTCTCTCTTTCAACAAATAACAACATAGGGGTTTGATATTATTGATGCATTTTCTTCTCTCCTTTTTTATATTTTTGTATGCATATTATATGTCGGATATCCCTATACTATTGGGCTTTACCTATGAAAGGACATCCAATCCAATATAGTTAAGTTATTGACTAATTGTTGCTTGGATAGAAGGCGGTTCTGGTAGATTCTGATTCAATTTCTTTAAATCGTCTTTCGTTTTATGGTTTCCCGACACCTGTATGACCTATGATTTGTCCACAGGCTGTCTTCATCACACAAATGAGTAGTCAAAATTTATTTTGTACATTAAAATGACTCCTCCTCGATGTCCTGTATCCCACCAGGTACAAGTGTCAACCTAACGCTTCAATCCACCAAGCCCTGACCCAATACCACACTGGTTTTAAAGGCAGTGACACGTTTGAAGCCTACTGCGCTTCTCCGTTGCCGCCATATTTGGAGGAGGAGGAGTTGGGCGATAACGAATGTATTTATGACACTGCCTACCACTTAATATGTCTGTACTGCGACAATACGTACAGCCTGGAAGCCATGCTCTCCCCCACATCCTCCACTGCCTCGCATATGGACTACAGACTAAGGTTTTTGTCTCAGATTTTCTATTGTTTTCTTTATCTTGTTCTTTCGATATTCCTACTGCGGAAGATTTCATTGAGTGTGATATACAATAAGTATAAGAAATATATAACAGACCCGTAAATCTTCAGACTATTGCCGGATTTCCGTCAATAATATCATTTGTTATTCGCAGAAAGAATCTATCTTTTATTTTTATTCGCTCTGACATCGTATCTCCGAGACTACCCTATTTTTAGAATACCTCGCCTATCTCCAAAACCAATGACCCGCTGTGTGTTGTTATTATGCTATTTATAGCTCTAGTTCTTGTTGACACCTCTATCTCTCTCCTCGCACGCAAGAGAGTTCATCAACAGATAATAAGTCTCCTTGTCCCGACTCGATTAACGGATATCGCGGCTTGATATATTTACCAGCTCGCCATATCATATTGCAGAGTCATTGTCAAACAGGGTTGTCACTACAAACCTGTAGAATAAAGTCCCTGCAATAATCGGAATATTATGTTCTTTTGTAACCGGTCCATCGGTCGGAGAAGAAGAATGCGAAACTATTTTATTCTGCAAATTGCGAATGAAAATTATACCAAAAGAGGAAGTCATATTTACAGCCAAGGTTTCACGACATGGTAGCTAGTGGACATTTTCTGAGCAATTTGTGTGTGTGATGTTACATGATCGATTTCAAAATGCCTTTGTGAATCGTGGATCTAATTTACAAACTAGAACTGCGAGTATAATATATACATTAACATAAGCTTTTTAGACTCTTTTATAAACGTGTGCTGTGTAGTTCATCGTTTTTACAAGACATGTTTGTGTGTATGATTGATCACGTTGAATCGTATTTTCAAGCAATTTTTGGAAAAGTGATTTACAGGTCTGAATATAAGCTTTACTCCAGATGAACGATATAATATATCCCGTACTTTTAAAGAAACCAAAACTTTTTTATGGATGTATTTCTGTCGTTTTAGATATTTCGCTTTATTTTATGAATAAATAAGATATTTTAACCAACATTTTTTTTTTGCCTCTTATTAAAAACTCGTCTCTGACTGATGACAAGAAAATTTCATTTCACAAAATTTGTCAATGGTTTTGTTTCCCAGCTGGCATCTCCTTCAAATCCTACAAGCACTCCAGTACCAGCACTTGTCCCCCGAGCACACAGACAGCATTCATACCAGCTTTGCCTCCCAGTTGGAAGCTCTGGGTCTTTGGCAGTGGGCCACATTTGTCCTTCTGCATATCTGTAACAGTGCCCAGAGACAGAGAGCCATTCAAGCTTTGCTCCAGCGTCACCTGAAGACGGGAGAAACTTTTACAAAGGAGGAAGTCTTTCTGGTGGAGAAGCTGCTCGTTCCAGTTCAGTGGCTACACCAAGCCAAGGTACAGGGGGAAATGATTACAAAGCTGACAGAAATGCACAAACAAAATCTAGTTGCCTATGTTTTTCAAGGGGTCAGTGCACTTATGATTCAGGAGTTTCCGAATCAAGGAGCGACTGTGGGGAAGTTTTAAAAGGCTTTAACTGTGTGTCCTAAGTCTTATTGTTGACAGATAAAATGCGTTGATCATAATTCTAACAATTTTGAATTTTATATACTCGATGTCATTGACTTGTGTATTTCTGTTTTTTAACTCGCTCAATCGTCCCAACTTTTCCAGCACTAAAAAAATACATGTTCATAGTTTTCTGTTTGTCGCTATATTATAATAAAATGCTGTCACTTGTCCATTTAATCTATATATTTTTTATTTTCTCCAGGCTATTCGAGCTCACCATGAAGGGAACCACCATGCCGAAGCCCGTCACTTGCTGTTAGCCGAGAGTTGGAACAAAGCACATCATGTGGTCCTAAGACACATTGCACCCGATGCCATTATCAATGGTAATAATCGTGGTCTTTGCATTATCTCTGTCTCTATTGCTCGTGTACGTTTGTGAATGTGAAGACTACATTATTCATTGCTTTATATTCCACATACGATTGTCGTTAACACATGAAGCTAAGATGTTTACGTTTGTGAATGACAATTATATTATAAATATTTTTTGTAAATCTTTTCTTCAGATGACCATGACTATCTTCGAGGGTTTTTGGATCCCATGGCATCACCAGATTGTAGGGATGTCATTCTGAATTGGACAGGAAATGGCAAAGTGTTTTTAGATTTCATCAAGCTCCGTAAACGGCTGAACCAGCTGAAGCAGGTAAATAGTGGTCTTCGATAGGTCTATTTCTGAGAAGGTTATGTGCCAAAATTAATTATCCCCACCATGTGGTGTCTGCAGCTGAATGGTTAGTCACGTTGACCAAAACAGTTTGTCAAGCAACAATGGACTCAGTCAGAAACTGGATGGGTGACTGTCTGAGCGCTGTCCTGAGTTGTCGTGACTGAACCGGAAGCATTAGTTTTTGTGTCCACGTTACTATTTTCATCGGGATGTGAAATTTTGATTTGCCGTTTACGTCCCTGCACATGAAATTCATATCTTTTGAGGGGGAGGGGTCCTGCCTAAAGCAAGCTAATAATGGTTTTAACCCTAATGTGCTCGTATTTTTTGTTCACAGAGTCAACCAACGACGTATGACATAGAAGCTCTTCAGCCCGATGTGTTGTCTCTATGCTCCCGTGTCAAAGGACTGGTGTGTCACAATGCCAAAGACTACTTGTGTCAGGCTGAGATGGCCAAAACAGCTGCCAACTTGCTGCGGACGTTCCTTACACTTCAAGGCCAGTCACCCACCAGGTAGGGTTCTCCATTTTTTTACTATTTTAATGTCTGGTTCAATACATTGTAGGTTATCACACAGGCTACACTTTTATAATTTCGGTAGTAAAAAAAATTCAGTCTTGTTTCAAACTCGGGATCTCTTGTTAAATGAGTGCACTGGTCCTTAGACCGGCCGTGATGTACAGATATATTTCTTTAAAGTGTGTGTTCAATAAGCTGATGATATAAAATTAAAATGGTTTGTTTTGTACGAATGATTTTCTTTTTTTCCTTCTCAATGCATGGTAGCAAACATTTGTTGTATTGTATTTGCCATGAAAGTCATGATCGTCAATAAAATGTGTGTCGCTGGAGGTTTCTTCTTCAGTTAATCTTTTAACGAAAAACTATAGTCTAACTGATTATTGTCTTACATCTTTTCCCAGCAATGTACGACTATAACGGAGTCTGTGCCCTTTTTTATCACAAAAACGTAAACAAAAATAAGTTGTCCTTTTTGTATCGATTGATAATTGTATGTTATTGTTTTTTTCTCACTCTCTAGTCTTCTCACCAAGATAATTCCCGACTTGCCGATGCCAGAAGATTTCTCCCTGCAAGAACTCCAGGCCCTGAGTGCGACTGCCCTCATGGAGATTGCATGAAAATGTTTTATCTTTGGACTGCCACTACGGATGTGTGTTTTTTAAGTTACTGAAAAGAATTACAGTATATTATTGTCCGTGTCTTTCTGTAAACGTATAACTGAACACAATTTTTGTTTTTTTTGCAACAAATGTTTACAAACGTTACATCATTACAAGCTTAAATGTCATTTTAAGCGAGGAGTGGGTGGGGGAATCAATAGAAATATGTAAATTACTGTACAACTAATATTGATTGTAACACTCGTTGCTGTTGAATGAAACTTTTTTTTGTCTCCTGTAAAATCTACTCATGCAGAGTTATACGTTTAGAGAATGTTACCGACAATATGTCGGGCCTTGCTATTTCGTCATGTTCTAGGGATCATTGAATCTGGGGTGGTTTTGGGTTGGAGGAAATAAATGCTAGGGGATGTATGAAAGTTGCTCGTTATATGCGAGGTATACTGTAATGGATATTTACTAGACTGGGGTAGCACTCAAGACTATTTTCCTACTGTTTCCCAATACTGCATGACCGTGAATGCGTTGATGTTCTCTCTTTACACTATACCGTTTTTTAAAGCCTCCTTCGTTTGTAGTCTTGCCCATGGGAGCACTGGCTAATCAAGGAGGGCACTGTTCGATATCAGTGCCGGTACATAATAAAAACTGCCTGTACAGTCATTTCCTATTGTGTATTGTACAATGCATTTACAGCTTCTATTTTATTTCATTATTTTGGAATTCAGTCTAAAAAAGATACAGAATTCCAAATTGGAATACGTGTGTCTAGTTTGTTTCATCATTTGTATATATAGTAAAATCGTGCTACTCGATAGTCAGTCGTAATGAAATTTGTTTGAAAATAAATTTGTTTTCTTGTCTTTATTTTCAATTGGGGATTGAGATTTCATTAAGTTCTGAAAAGTTCTAATCATACCTGACACAGAACGGTATAAAAGGTAGAGGAGAAAGAAAGAGTCATAATCATCACCTAAGGAGGCCATGCCATGAATCTGTACTGTGTAAGGTGTGGGTTTTTTTTTTCTCCTTTCTTTTGATGATGATGAAGATATTCTCTTAATAAAGATACAAATGTTAACAATTATTGTCATTCATGCTTTTATGTAATTGAAAAAAAAAAAGTGAATGTTGTTACTGAATTTTTTTTTGTAAATATTGCTCATGCATTGTCAGCACAACATAATATTGTAAGTTCCTGTACATATTTTTGATGACACTATTGTAAGTCTAGTAAAACGGGATGTTGTGTGTTCAGCGGCTTGAAAGATGTTTGCTTTTCTGTCCTTTCTTTTTATCTAAAAAGGATGGCTTCACACCTTTCCTTCATATTGTATGCCCCAAGTAGCTTCAGGAGCTAGTGATGGAGAAATTGCAGGGGAGTAGTCATGAAAATTATTCATCGCTCATCAGTTTTAGCGATAACTTGATATTACAGACAAAATAGTTGAGAAATGTTTCTGATTTTCATTAAAATGACCAAATATTCGTGGAGGAGTGTGAATTAGAAATACACATGATTTCCTTTGAATATTGATGACTAATCGATCTCCTTTATACTTGATAACAATCAAAGCAAGGTGAAAAAAAAATGGAATGAGAAGCTTTATACTTGATAGAATTCTTCTACTATTAACTACTACTATACTGAATTATGATTTTTGGGTTGAAGCTGTCAATATAAGAATTATTTCTTGTCTAATAAAAAAAACTTAAATCACTTTGATTGCTATAA
>JAULCB010018438.1:0-11514 GCA_032358575.1 Dendronotus rufus | reverse complement strand
CACACAGAGACACAGACACAGACACAATACACCAAACCACACCACCACCACCAGGACCGATCAGGAACCTTATCCTTCATTATCTCCCCCATTCTTCCATGGAGGGAGAGGCTTGGCCTTCTCAGCTAGCTGGGTCTGAATTCCTCGCTCCTTCTATTTGGTCCAAAATGAGCCTAGAAAAGTACTTTGGATAGCTTTGTAGGTCCATCCGGTGCCCTCCAACCACCAGCCAGCGTTCCATTCTCTCCAACACAAAAAATAACTGTCCTCTTACTTTTTCCAAGCAGCACTAATAAATAGCCACGGTATTAGTATTCCAATTTAAACAACCAAACAAAGAAAATGTGTATCTATACATTTCTGGGTCAGTTTTTTTTTCAAACCATAATACAAGAGGATACCGTACGTTTGGACAATAATAAATACCACGTTCGAATCTTGATGATACGTATTATTATCAATGGTACTCTATCATTGTATTCATTTTGTTTGTGTTTTATCTGAAGAAAGATAAATATATACCTGGTGGTATTACCCTATTTCCCGTTCGTCTCATGCATGACATCAACCCAATCTATTTAAGTCCACCCCTATCCCTCAAGTCTTAGTCGTCGTCGTATGTTTAAATAACAACAATGAGACTAACAAACATTATACTATTTATTACTACTAATCCTGGGTTTCTTATTATATTATATTATTATTCGCCACAAATTGATAGTAAATAGGCCGAACGCTGACAGGCAGGTGGTTTATTGTGTACGTACTGGTTTCGTCTCATGACATCAACCCAATCTATTTAAGTTTGAGTCCACCCCTGTCCCGCAAGTCGTCGTATCGTATGTTTAAACAACAATGAGACTAACAAACATACTATCTTACATATTATTTTATACTTGGGTTTTTTCTTACTATATTATTATATTATTCTTCGCCACAAATAGTAAGTAAATAGGCCGAACGCTGACAGACGGGTGGTTTATTGTAATCATTTTTATTTTTGAAGAAGAAACCACAAGCGTATTAGATATATTATTATCCTATATAAATCTCAACCCTATTATTTACCTTCTTTGTATAATGATAATAAATAAATAAAAAAGAAAGTGTGACAAAAGCAGGGGGAAAGAAGACAACGCCGGCCGTAAATTCTCTTCTTCTGACCCAGTTTTCCTGCTCGGGTATTGTTACCCCCGGAATAATGATAATAATATGTCGTGACCCCGTCCGTACGTCCATTCACACGTTTAGAAGAATAACCACAGTAGATACGGTGGATACAGTGGAATCCGTTTAATCGAAACGCGTCAGGAATTAGTTAAGTGGGGGAGGGGGTAAATAAAGCGGAGTTGCAATTACCAGTGACTTTTAGTAGATAACAATAATATTCATTATGATTCTAGTATAATTTATTGTAAATCAAAGCAAGGTAAGTGAAAATGGAACAGCTTCTAGCATGCAGCCGTTTGATGGTTTATTACCTAGTATAATATCATACAAACAGTGGGCTGATCACCTGCTTGCCGTAGTTCCTGATCCATAGTATTTCCCAGTTCTGTGTTATGTCGAAGGTGGTTTATTGGGGCATCTACCTCATTCACCATTTGAGACTGAGCACAGAGCTGGGTGCCGACACTGCGCAAGCGGTATAAGGCATTGGATAACAAACAAACATAATATCATATAAACAGGTTGTTGTTTTTAAGTGAGGTGTTTTGATTAAGCGAAGTACTGTTAAACGGAGTCAGCTGTATAATAAAAGTGTACCGGTAATGAAAGTACTTGGGTTACTTAGCCTGACACCTATGAACAGGTCGTTAACACTGAAGACCAAAGTTGATATATTTTGTAATTTTAAACCTTTATTTCTTATCTATTTCCCTTCACGCCGCATCGCACTGTATGGTCATTTTAAACATACGAGACAATAATGATAAATGATATGGTGGAGTCTGGGGTCGGTTCTTTTTTGTAATGAGGACAGTACAACTGGTTTAGATCAAGTTGAAATGAATATGTCGAGTAAAATTAAAGAGTCGGAGATAAACACGAAGTGTGAAAATAACTTTGTTTTTATCATCATCTTTTTTTCTTCTTTTTGGTCATAAGTTAGGCGGGTAACTTAAACTTATAATTTATGCTCCTGGTAGTAAATCATTTGGAGTGCGTGGAGATCCTATGATTTGATTAGCACGGTGGACGGAGGTAGGAGAGTCTTTGTTGGTTAACTCTTTGAATGCCGTTAGTTGGACGTACCGACACCCCCTTAAATCTCTGTTCCAGTTGTGTCAAGATAGATATGATCGTTGACTTCTTCTTCTTCTCACAGTGATCTGATTATCCATATATATCTATACGCCGCCCAGCTGTCAAAGCTCGTTCCTTCTCACATTATTCAGCCTCCTAGTCAGCTGACGATGCTGAAGTAAGTAAGTCGTGATGAAAAGTCACGAAACGTTGTAGATAGGTTAAACCGGTACGTTTCTTATTAACTTCAACATAGAACGGTCAGATCAAAGGCAAAGGCGGGACCCCTCCCCACCCCCACCACGCTCCTATCAGAGCAGTTCATCTCCCGTACGACTTGAACTTGAACCAACGCAGCGAGGGTTAAACTTAAACGAATTCCGCTTCCGTCTCGGTCGGTATTCGAACTGCGGACATCCGATTGCCGGGCAAGTTCTTTGGACCTCGAGACTACAACGGCGCCAGTCAAGAAAACCAGACAATCCGTAGTACACCTACTCTAGATAAAAGTACCGGTATCATCAGTTCACCAGACAAATAATATTAGACTATGATAATATTTATCTAACAACAAGCCAGACAGACAAACACCAATCATCAATCCCTGGACAAACATCAATAGTGTAGTTTTTGTAAACATCAATTGGAGAACACCCAGACCATTAGCCATCATATTAATACTATCGCCTTGAGTCCCATTGAAACCGATCTCCATTGTATCATGTCATTGCAGTATCATGATGGAATAATATAAAGAAATTTGAATTTTAAAGAAGCGTCTCATCATCTTTTGAAGATATCCATTATGAAATAAGTAAGGGTACCCGCTAGTTTATTACTGATTTAGTCTTATTTCTACGTGTTATTAGGTTTTGGATAAAACAAATCAACTCACAATGGCATGGATAATTAACTCTTACATTTCGGAGACACGGGCTGTTATTCTGTTTTATAATGTGTTCTTAATTTGTGACATATTTATGATTATTCTTGTTTGGCAAATGTTAAGATATGAAACCTGTACAGGCAATGAAATACATTAACCTAAAAATAATAATATAGGGGGGGGGGGGGGGATGGGGGGTGAAAAGAAACGAGGATCGAAATAGTGAATACAGAACCACGCCGCGAAGACAAGCTGAAGATGTAACGATATACGAAGAAGACGACGACGTGGTGGTGTTTTCAGCATTAATCTCCTGTGCATCAATAATAGTAGTATGTTCTGCACGCCTGGTTAGGAGATACTGGTTGCAACGCTGCAACACGAAACCGCCATCTTTGTAGAGGGGAGGGAGACAATGTTCTATTTGCATCTCAAAACGGTTGGTTTCCGGTTTCCAGCGGGTTGGGTAACTAGACCACACCCGCCGTCACACGCTTGCAGTGTCGCGTTGTCGAAGATTAGCTCTTTTGTCAACTCATTCCCCGGGCAGACCTTACATTACATGACGACAATTAAACGGGGTGGCCGCAGATTGAATGAAAGGCCACCTAGCGACTCTTCACGCGCGTTGAAGAAAGAACGAAAGAAAGAAAGAAAGATAGAACGAAATATAGAAAGAAAGATAGAAAGAAAGATAGAAAGAAAGATAGAAAGAAAGCATAGAAAGATAGATAGAAAGAAAGAAAGGAAGCATAGAATAAAACAGATTCAGTTAATAAAGGAGAATCTTCAGGCAACTCTCAGATAAATTCACAATAGCTGGTTAAAACGATGACGATCTTGCGAAAGAAAAGATGAAAAAAAAGAATCGCTTTATATTATAATAATATTACAAAGAAAAAAAACTATCACGCAATCTTAAAAACGGGGTTTGCATGATGCAAATTATGTCGGGACCACTTGAGAGTTAATGAAGTTTTCAACAAGTATAATGTTATAATCGGCATTATCGTTATATCACAAAGTAATGTAATATCAACAAGTAATGTTATAGCTGAATTACCGTTATTTCAACAAGGAATGTAATATCAACAAATAGTGTTCTACAATATTAGAAGAGGTATATCAAGAGGAATAGAATAAATTATAGAGCTTTTGTAGGTGACGATGAATAGGTTGGTAAAATACCCAGTGACTTCCGCACCCTTGTAAAACCAAAGACGTCTATAATCTAATGGTTGACATTTTACAGACTTCATTTCTATTTTGGATGGGTGCTATTTGTCTTGATATACTTCTAGGGTTTTCTTTCCACCACCAAGAACAGAAAGAAATAAGAACTGTACGATTTAAAAAAAACATCAGACAAATAAATGAGTTTAATTTGTGATCGGTTCTCATTTATTCAGTCATTGTACGATGTCGGCCATTTACAACCTTCGGCGGGAGAGGACAGCAGCACTAACTGAAAGTCCTTGGAACACAATATAATGTATGATAATAATAATAATAATAATAATAATAATAATGATAATAATTAGATTTAATCATAAACAACAAAATAGCAGTGGAAGAAAGAGTTGAATGGAGTCGTGATGATATTATTAGGTTTTTAAAGTTAAGAATAAAAAACCGGAAACATTAATCAGTCTGTGACGTAAATAATAATAATAATAATAATAATAATATTATTATTATCTCGTATCATCCCTGCGCCGCCCTTCTCCGCCATAATAATATATTTTATTCATATAAGGATATTATGTAATCCTTATAATAATATGTCCCCTCCTTCTTCTATGTGCGCCTCACCTTCTTCACACCTCGCTGTGATTATGCATATTATAATATTCTTCTTCTTCTTGTTGTTATTATTATTATTCTTGAGGCCATTTAAAGCCACCTTTTATCCAACCACGGGAGGAGGCATTTAAAATAGATAATTGCGCAGAGCCCGCCAACCTGCATGCCGCGCTATTTACGATAGAGGCCGATACAGTCTGACAGCTTTTCAATGGAGGCCCCACAACTACAAAAGATCTCGCCCTTCATTTCCATGATGATGGCGTTTACGAATAAATTAAATGATTCCTTACATTGACATTGCATCATGCTTGACGAAAACGATGATCTCTTCTTTCGAATATCACATTTGTATTATTGTGATGATCCGTTGAAATTATTTATTCATTCAGAAATTGTTACACGCCATGAATGAATACCTGATGCATTGTATGTGTTATCATAATGATAAAGGCCAATGGCTTCTTCATAACATTTAAAACAAAATAAAATAATAAGAAATACGAATAATATTATCATAAGAATTGAATATCTGAATCTGTCTGACTTTCAAATTAGATATTGAAAAGAATTCGGGAATTCTGCATAACATTATGGCGGAAATAACAGTTTTGCATAAGAATAGAAGTTTGCCTTTTCATGTCTCACCACATTCCCACGATTCTGTTGCTGCAGTATTTATAACCAACATAATAATGTCTTCATACGGCATTATCCTATTCATTATGCCTGTTCAAGACATCACAAACTTGCCAAATCGGCAAACTGTTTTGTCTAGGCTAGTGATTGATAATAATATATTTTCTTTGCTCTTCCGATTCCTTGCCAAAAATCACACACGCAACGCCTAGCTACTCTTCTACTTTTCCTTCCCTTGGAATGCGTCTAAAGTTATTGAGAATGCTTAATTTGGGATCTGCTCTATCAATTCAAGATAATATTATTATGATCCTACCAAGCCAAGCAGTGAATGCCCTGCATTTTGTTAGGTACTTGTTTCAAGAATACTTCGATGTAACTCACCGCGTCCTGCCTGATCCTTAACCTTTAACCTTTAACCCATTCTTCTTCTTTTTATATAAGAAAATAAGCATGGGAATATTTCATTTTCAGCTAGATAAAGTTTAATCCTTGATCCGAATTATGTAATACATTGAAGTGAAACTCGCTTCATTATACTAGTAAGGTACCAACGCTCCATGCACAACTTCTACGTGACGATATTCACGTCCCTTCGTGGATCGCATTGACATTGCCTCGACTTTCTCAAAAAGTCACAAGTCTTTGCATGCCTTTCGTCACGTTTCATGCCAGGATTTTAGACCCTCTATGTCTTGCCCGTCTCCAAAATAGATACATCATTTAAATTCTCTGACAACCTCAATTTTCAGTTCTTTTCATCTGGGACGAAATCATAATTTTTCACCAGCTCCAGGCAGAATGAAATTGGATAACAAATTCAATGAAACTTTAACCTCCAATCTAGATACACCCGATAATATGCCTGCTATATTTTACTACTACTCCTACTACGCGACACGGCCTGCTGTGTGCTTAATATTCATTATCATAATTTGTACATCTTGTGGAATTAAACTCTTACGTCTTAATTACTGATAAGGCCACAACCGCCCGGTATCTATCCATCCACCCTTGTCCCGGCGGGCCATCTGCCGCCGCTTTCTCCAGACACCCACCGACACACCGACAATTCCACCCAATTACCCACCACACACACACATCTCCTCCTCCTCCTTCCACTTCCAGACCCACATTATTATAATGTAGATAATATTCATAATATTATTAGTATGTACACGATATCTGCTCAACACCGCAACAACAAAACAACCCGAAAATTGTTAAACCAAAACAGAACAACTCTCTCCGGCACGTACAGACTATCTACGCACTAAAACAGTTGGAATATTTTATGAATGGCGAGAGAGAGAGAGAGGAATAATATTACCGCGTTTCTATGATAACAAATGACATTAGGTCGCGCGGTGGAGGAGTGGAGTGGGTGGAAGGGGTGGAAGTAATGCTTCTTTGGAGAGACCGATAACTACTACTAGTACTACCACCCCTACCGCGCGCGTTTCCTAATAATCCGAGGTCGGAGTAGTATATGTCGTATTAAAACATGCATAATGTGAGACAGATTTGTGGTCGAATGATACCAGCAGGGTTTTTTGATAATATGGGGTTTTATGATTATGATTTCTATTGTGATAATCTTATTGGGTGGGTGGGTGGCAAGCTATGTATGGAAACGCGGATGTGGTGTGGGTGGGGGCGGGGAGGTGGAGGAAGGGGTGGAGGTTTCTTTTTAACCAGCCTTTTCAACAACAAAAATGATTGTAGTATTGTCATATTATATTGCCTCTCTCTGCCTTACTTCTTTCGCGGCTGAATTTCATTCTTTCTCTCTTTCTTTCTTTCTTTCCTCTCACAGCGCTAGCTGCTAGCCTATCTTCGACGAATCCAGTCGGGTTTTGTATGACGTGCAGTTAGTAACTTCTATAAAAACTCAGTGAGCCGAAAAATATAGCGCGTTTTCATACATTTTGTTTTCTTTGTTCTGTAATTCTTGTGTGTGGAATGGAAAACGGCGTGAAATGTTGGCTACAGTAACTGGAATTCAACACCGGGGAATGTTCGTTTGAAAAATAGAAATCTTCTTTACACAGTCGGTTGCTTGTTGTAGTGTCCAATTCTATTCTGGGTTGCTCGCTCGGCGTTGGAGGAGGAAGGTGGTGGTGACGTTATAATATTTCCCCCGTGTAATTTTCTTTTACCTGGATTATCATAGCTACTATACCTGGTTATACCTTACAAACACTCAGCAGGTAAGAAGAGAACAGCGGCCAGAGTAATGGAAATGATAGTGTTACAATCAATAGGTACATAGTTGTTAATTTTGTGATTATCGAAATCGTTTTGTCAAACCGGGGACACGCGTTATTGTATGATAATCGGTTAGTCACTGAAATCTGTGTGTAGTAAGTATAGAAATTCATTTTCTTTTACAGTGGTGTTAATAATCAATTATGTATCAATTAGTATAACGTCTATATCGATATTATATTTCCCTATCTATCTGTTTGCCGCTTATTTCTTTATCTACGTAGCCATCTAAAACTATCTCGCTCTTCTCCGTTATAATAGTTTTCATTCGTTCTTGTTCCTAATTTTTTTAGTGTCCCGTGTGTGGTTTCTACCCTATCATTTCGTATGTTATTCTTTATCTCAGACTATCGTTTTACCTTCATTGCACTAGCTATGGTCAAAATGCGTCGATTTACAATGACCTTCTTTTTATATTATCTATCTGGCGATGAATAATGGCCCTTCCCTCGCTGCTCAATTCATAAAACAAATCCCCTAGTATCCTTTATTTTCCCAGAAAGAAAAACAATTTAAAAAGTACCAGTGTTAGTATTAAGCACTAGTACCAAACAAACATAATTCTCACACATTCTTACCCTCTCATTCATTCCTAGATTTGCTGTAGATTAAATAAAACATTATGTTATGAATATATTTCATAGGTTATTGTTTCGGCGACATCACGGCCACCTAGCGGTTGATCTCTATGGGATCAAGGGGGATAATATTTATTGGACATTGCCGTGTTTGGTCTGGTCACTACTGTACCATTCGCCGACACTGTTTTAATGCGGCATCACCATGATAATAATTTATTTGTTTGCGATCGCAGCATTGTTCCCCTCGAAGACGACATTATCAATCTGGAATCTCTTGCATTGCTAGCATGCTCTGACCATTGAGGAAGGAAGGATAATACTATCCTTATTCAATAGCTCTGGACTGGTATGTGCCATTGGTGGACTCTGACTGGTATGTGCCATTGGCATACACCAGACATAATAATAATAAGGCGTCTAGCAGTAGTTAAGGGGTTTAGGGGTCCCATGTTGGTTGGCAATCCGTGCATTCTTTTAACACCAAAAAAGCTTGAGTTCGAATCCTCGGTTGAACGAGAAGTTGTTAAGTTCCTGCCTCTCGCCGTACATACGTTCAAGTCCTATTTTATTCAAACAGATTTATGAAACAAAAAATGAAAGGACTTCAATCCATACCGCCAAATATGCGATCTTCACAATTTCCTTTTTCCCACCTTCGAACTTCAAATAGGAGGAAACTATTGACATAAGCACGGCAAACATTTCACCGGTCGGTCAAACAGATGAATGCATGATATTATTTAAGACTGAAGGAGAACCCGTATCAATATAAATAGTTCTTGTTATGCATTTATGACATTATCTGTCTGTCGCCACTCATGTGTGAGACCGTTGCCGTCTCTTCAGATCATATATTTTATTTATTCATTTTCATAACGGGAATCATTATCTCTCTCACACAAACTCATGCATAACCTAATAATAGCTAGCCGAGTCACTTTGAAAGAGGGGGCGGAGACGGAACATGAATACGATAATGTTTGTTTAATATCCCATGTTAAATGTCAAACCAAAATGGCTATTTTACCACAGCGGTGTCATACAGCAGCAAATGGTCTTTTCCCTGCCACCGCCGCCACCGGCTTCACCCTTTCCCCCTTGATATATACCACACACACACACGCTCATTATTACATTATCATTGCATGATGGGCTTAGTCAGGCAGTATATTATGGGGGAAGGGTTATTTCAAAGCATTTTTATATAATATGCTATATAGATATACTGGATAAACAGTAGATTCAAAAATATCACCGGTGTAAGACTAGATAATATCCGACGAAATGGATCAGCGGATTGATAATAATATGGCAGCCTCTAAATGTTTACATGCATAATATATTTTGGCGCGAGTCGAAAAGAAGAAACTTCAAAAGCTTTTAACGTTTTCCGCGTTACTAACCCAGTTTGCCTGGGTATTTATTGTCTGTTTCTTGTTTTCTATCTCAAACTACTATACCTGTTCAGCCAAACAAAATTACGTTTTCAATTAACTTGATGGTGCCTCATCCCCCTCCTAATACTACATGTTTTACAGACTAAACATTAAACGTTAGTATAATAATATAGTAAAAGCGTTTAAGTGTGTGTGTGTGTGTGCCTAATTATGCTCCCACTCTATAATACTACCCTTTTACTTTCGACCTCGACGAGATTACTTACATTAAACAAGACCAGACCTTGAGATAATCCTTTCTCCTTTCTCCTTTCTACTAACGTTTCTTTACTCTACCCTTTTACTTTCGACCTCCACGAGATTACTTACATTAAACAAGACCAGACCTTGAGATAATCCTTTCTCCTTTCTCCTTTCTACTAATATAACGTTTCTTTACTCTACCCTTTTACTTTCGACCTCGACGAGATTACTTACATTAAACAAGACCAGACCTTGAGATAATCCTTTCTCCTTTCTCCTTTCTACTAACGTTTCTTTACTCTACCCTTTTACTTTCGACATCGACGAGATTACTTACACTTACTATAAATTATACAGACAAGACCTTGAATAAATTATTATCCTTTCTCCTTTCTAACTTCACTTCTCTTCTCTTCTACGATCGGGTGGTTGTCGGTTGGACTCCAAATTAAATTATGAGGATTGGAATGCTGTGGTTGTACCTTCGGACGCCTGGTACTAGTACTAGATGAATGATGCTGGTCTGACTCCGTTGACCACCGGCGATCGGTTTACGTTACGTGTCCTGCCCTGCCGGTGATGCCAGCAGATGATGATAATAATGTACTACTCATCCCGCCAGTGAGTGGTATACCGTGGTATACCGTTACTGCATTAAGACTCCATTAATCTTTCAGCGCCGTGACGAAAGGTGTCCTAGTCATTCATTAGACGAGCATTCCACGCCATCCACCCTGCCTTAATTCTGGCACTGGACTACTACTCAGCTGCTGGCATGGCACCCACCCGCTGACCTCTACCTGACTCCGATGGGAATAATATATAAACTATTATACCTGGCTCTGCTACCTGCATGCATGCAATGCACTCTCGATCTTACTTACTAAGACAAATTGTATATATTATAAACGCCTTACCGGCAGCTTTCAGTTAGTGCCTTTGTTTAAAAGTTTGTTTTCCTAATCCTTTGTTTGACATCTGTGTTTGTAAAACATCTAGCAGCTGTTCTTAGCTTTTCTTTTTTCTGTTGCTAGCTGTCTTCTTACTCACTCACTCAGTTACTCAAGCACTCAGTCACTCAGTCACTCACTCATTCAGTCACTCATTCAACCCAGTTCTCTTGTCGACGATTAGGGCACCTTGGGTCATGTAGCGGCATTATAATATTAATATTATATCCACCCTTCTCTGTCTTCTGAACGTGAAAAAGAAGGGGCGGGACAGGGAAAGTCTAACTAACATCAATTTTTAGAAATTATGAATGTCTCTATAATAAAAATGCTGTCTGGTTTGTTCAAAACTATTCAAACTATTTTGTTTCTTTTTGACTTCTTTGATAATGAGACGAGAATAAAGACAAAGAAATTAAAGCATGGGGGGGGGGGTGTCTCACTCTCTCTCTCTCTCTCTCTCTCTCTCTCTCTCTCTCTCTCTCTCTCTCTCTATCTCT
>JAULCB010018327.1:0-11518 GCA_032358575.1 Dendronotus rufus | reverse complement strand
GATACTGGCCGCATCAAATGTCCCCATATAGGTGAAAACTTCATGCTGAAGCTTCACAGTAATGTCTGGGGATCATATAAATGCAGAAAAGAGAAGTGTATGGTTACTTTTAAAGCAATTTGGCTCAGGGGTGTATACTCCCCTTAAGCACATACTCCTTCAAAGTTTTTTTTTTTTTTTTTTTTTTTTTCCTTCAAAGTTTGTGACTCCGTATAATAATATAATATATGAAACTCTGAATGTCTACAAAACAATCCTATTTGAGTTCATTTGTACAACTACATAAGTTTATTAGCATTGTAAAAAATGGAAAAGCGATCCTGAGCACGTTATGATAATATGTGGACAATTTCGGCGTTAGATAAACTATGACTATTCATTTATTACATATCATCATCGCTATTAGAGGGGTACGGTGTTGGTAGCATGGCAGTACATTAATTGTGGATACAAACATCCGTTAAAGGGGATTAACCCAAACTGCTAAGGGGAATAACTGCTACAATGGAGGACAACTCGTCCCATGCGTTTCTCTTCAATTCTCATCGGAACAGGAAGCGATTAAATGTCAGGCCAGAACAATACCATGCCTGGCATCTTGATATTGGACGGTATCTAGTGAATGAGACCCCTGGTGATGAAGAATACAGCGGCTGAGCTTGCTTGAGAAGTGGACCGATGTCATGAACGGAGATAATAATATATTATTATTCCTACACTTATTTCGTATGTAGTTCAAAACATGCAAATACAAAGATAGAAAAAAACGAACAAAGAAAAACACATATTATTATTATAAATGGCGTGAAACAGGCAAAACAAAAACAAGTAATGCTCGTGTTAGGATATATATGGACATTGTCTTGGGAAGATTGTTCTCTAAAAAAATTGTAATGTTTTATCATTGACGAACAAAAATGGAAAAAAGTAAGAAAGAAAGAGGAACAAAAAAAAAGCAAGAAACTCCCCATCCCCCCGGAAAAAGGAGTATATCAAGCATTGTATACAATCTGGACAGTACCCACAGTACATTCTCAATCCATGTCTCAAAATGTTTCAGAGGTTTAACTGTTTGCCGCCCGTCTAAACAATAATTTAAGTAGTTCTACAGACGGCACCTCTGTTTTATGGTCAGCTTGCGATTTACTTGACACTATAACGTAAAACTCAAGGCCTTGAGAGGAATGTTGGCTCAGCCATGGTATCGAACTGGGATCTCCCACATGAATAGCGGTGCAGAAAATATGTAAAATGAAAGACGACATGGGACCTCTATCCATAGTTCGAAATTTTCTAGAAGATTGCAAAAATACATTTTCGATAAGACTTAAACCCACACAGCAATGTCCATGTTGGGATTCAAACCGTAGCCTCACAGGCAGGTTGAGGTACGTTCTTTACTTTTGGACCACGGCGTGCGATTAAATCAAAATAAATTCTCCAGCAGGACTACATCGAATCTGATGTAAAACATACTGCCATGATCACAATTCCCTTTATTTGATGATATCAACAACTGTCGAAAGGAGAAAATGATCCTCCGCGAATAATCTTCTATTGGATCAGTTTGGCTGCCAAGAAAGTCAAACGCTCCCAAGAGTATAATGTAAAACACTGCACGGGAAGAGGACACGAAGTATGCTTGGGTTAGTCGTCACAAATAGTTCCTTAGGGGTGTAAGAAGTGTAAAGAACGCGCGAAACACACATTCGGATGAATCTGACATTCTTCTGTTTTCTTTCGCTGGCCAACGATGTCACGTCGTTCTCCCTGGAGATCTCGCGAGGTATCTTTTACTTCCTCGGGAACTTCCGCCGGAGCTGATGGGTCGGTACATTTTGGCGGGAAAAAAACTGTAGTCTTGGTGGTCGTACACGAGCGTCAGTAGCTTGGGGGCTGGCTGTCCACTGCGTTCTGAGTTCAATTCCCATCTGGAAAAGTTGTGGTACCCGAGTACGGGGATTGGCTGTCCACCTGGCTAGTCAGTATGGAGTTAAATCGGAGAGCGTAGATTATAGTCATTTCTAACATCTATGGTCTCTGGTTCCACTCCCATCTGGAGAGCTATGACTCATTGCATTGGTGCCCGAGTGGATTGGCTGTTTCACTTGACAACACTGTGCGAGGAATCATCTTGGGTTCGAATCCTGGCAAGAAAGCCATGCCTCGTGGTGAGGTGGTTAGGCTGCCGACTTGGTAAATGAGATAATGACAGATTATAATGACGTAGAGTCCTTAAGAACGATTGATGAATGTGTCAACAACCGAACAGAAGAATTGCGATGGTCTAGACAAGATATTAAAGAAAACGGTATGCCTAGGGTAAACTGCCCCAATTTCGTATTTTTAAATACGGCACAGTCAATCAAACTCAAACATGTCGAAATCCGCCCGAAATTGGGGCAGTGTACCCTACTGTGAAACCTATTTTCTGAACACCCCAATAAGTATGATGTCATTATGAAATCACTCGACAGACCTAGCAGTTTCGGCAGTTCTATTTACTTTCGATGAAATACATTTTCAAATGTTTTGATCGTTGGCTAATGTAGAAAGGTACTGAAGTCAAAGTCCTCTTGTGTTGACAGAGGCAGTTTTAAGTCGTTTGCTCTCTTCAACTTCAAGTCTAAATTCCGGCGCTGAGATGACACAATGAGGTCGAAGCGCCTTACAACTCTAACAAACAAACAAGTCTGAATTCAATGGTAGAGCTGTCGGTGGTCTTTCTCCAGGTTTCTTCACATCGTGGGAGAAATAAAATAGTATGTCAATCAGATGACAGACAGACACGAAGGTCGGTCGGTAGGTAGGTGGGTAGGTGGGTATGCTGGTAATTAAGTACGTAGGTAGGTAGGTAGGTTGGTAATTAGGTAGGGAGGTAGATGTTGGTTGGTAATTAGGTAGGTAGGTCGGTAGGTTGGTTGGTAGTTAGGTCGGTATGTAGGTAGGTGGATAAGTTGGTAGGTAGTGTGATTGTTAGAGCGCCATCGGCCGGGGATATGAATACAATGTCGTATACTGTCAAAACAAATCGCGTTCTCATGACAGAATTAATAGCAAGTTACTTCAAACAATGATGGGCCGGGTTATGATATGCTTTAGACTTAAACCAGGATGCCAGTGCTGTCAGTCAGGCGATGCGTGATAAAATACCAGAAGTATCAGGTTCGTGTGCAATGGAATCTCTTGGAAATGCCGCCCCAGCATCTTGTGTTACGTAAGACATGGTAGTAGCAGTTGTGAAGACGATCACACCCCCGGTCTTTTGATGTTGCCGTGCCACAGTTTGTTTAACCCAACGTGAGAAACGGCTATAAATTGTCATATCAAATAATTTCTAATTCTAGTTTCCTATTCGAAACTGGGGGAACCATAAACGTCATATATTTTGGAAGACAGGTTATCAAAGTTTGTCATCTTTAACAAGAGGGTGTTCTAGTATTATAGTCGCCATCTAATTTATTCTTATCACAACATCAGGTCATAAATCTACGTTATAATCTTATCAAATATTCCAGCAATGCATATCCTGCGTTATTAACGCAAGAAAATTAAAGTGAAGTTGTTACAGGATATTTAGAATGAAAAACATAGAGATATAATATGATAAACTGAAGCTGTTCCAAGCTTTAACTTTAAGTGAAAATGTAATACTGTAAACACCCGTCAAATGTGTCTACTTTGATGGAGACAATGAGACAGGATATGATAACATAATCTTTATTTATCTAACCAAGAAATTATGATAGTGTTTGTACATTCAAGTAGTCTGCATTGATTTTACTCTTGTATTTACTCATCTAGAAATAATTTGAAACACGATCAGAGTCGAGATTACGATTAACTCTCTTGATCTTCCATGCCAGTTGCTGGAAAATACCGAAGCAGTCTTACTAGTGCTAGGTTAGATAACAACGATCACAACAAAAGGATTCGTATCGTTTTAAGTCAAATCTATAGATAGACAACGGGTTTTGTTTGAGTACAGCATCTACATTATCTACACCATTATTAAAATTTGTATCATACACATTCTGCAGTTTATTAAGACCTATAGTAAATTTCGACAATTGGACCACTAACGAATTGTACATCAATTGGACCACTGAGGATACGTCAGACAAGGTTGGGGAAGCAGGCACTGGAATATTAAGTAATATTCAAGATATGAGCAGCATTTCCATTGGCTGGAAGTATTAATGAGCAGTGCCGACAGACGAAGCCTAGTAGGGAAGAAAATAAGATAGATAAACATTTTTCGTCACCAGGCGGTTTCGAACCCAGTCCGTCTCGATTAGATACCTCACGTCTCTGACCACACGACTATCAGAACCACTGACGGTTTTTGTTACTAACTACTAACCGTCATTTCTACACACAAGTCTACATTCTAATCAATGGTTTAGATCTGAGCGGTCGTATCTCTGTACGCTTAGCCACAATCGTATACATTTTTCAAATTTTGTTTCAAAATGGCATTTCAATAATTACTCCCACCATGATTTTCTTTTCTCGCCCTCCCCACACAAACTCTTTTTCTATAATATCTGAAGGCTTTTTGCTGGCAATCCGCCGTTCTCTCCCAGTGACGGACGGGTGATCCGAATGTGCGGTCCAGATGGAACAAACGTGTTGTTTCTCCGGAAAGGCCCAACCACTAATATAGCATGTCTACAACATAGGCTTCTTGCTTCTACTACTACTACTGCTACCACCACCGCCTCCACATTCCCAGTTGATGCGATGCACTCTATATTTTATATCT
The DNA here is from genome assembly GCA_032358575.1 of Dendronotus rufus. Lineage (NCBI taxonomy): Eukaryota > Metazoa > Mollusca > Gastropoda > Nudibranchia > Dendronotidae > Dendronotus > Dendronotus rufus. The sequence goes on along the minus strand of JAULCB010018327.1, from coordinate 6,753 downwards.
CTCGCCATTCTCGACTTCATCGTCTACAACACAGTAAATAAATCCCGGCTCAAATTTCCCCGCCCCCAGACATAAAACACAACACGCCCTTTGACCTATCGTCTCATGACAGAGCCCGGACAACCCAAAGGAGGAGACGTATAGAGTATAGTGTATAGCTACTTGAAGAAAGTAAAGGGGAACAAAAAGGCAAAGGAAATAAATAACACCATAGATCTATATGCTTGTTAAAGACAAACAAAGATCATCTTATCTTATCTATAATATGATATATTATAATAATAATGTACGTTATCAGGTTGTTAAAAATAGGCGGTACTGAACAGCAACGTTAAAACATACCAAACGTAAGGATCACATCTGTACTGATGAGGATTTAAAATCCGCAACGACGTCGTCTACAGATTCTATATAATTGCTAAACTATGTACTTCTAGTACTCTATTCACAATAGCAGAAAATGTTGAATTAGAATCTGCTGAAATATCTGCTGCAATTAATTCTTTCCAGGAAGTTGTATTTTTTTATATTTTTTTTCACAGATTAAACAAGCATTTTTCTTGTACACTGTTAGATATTATTTGTAACGATTCTTCCTGCAGTAGGTTTATAACTTATAGATAGATAGAGGTATATTTATGAATAGATAAATAAATGGAGGGATAAAACAGATTCTGATATACTATAGAAACTGAATGAATAAACCACTTCTTCCGTTTTATCGTAACTCATTTATTTGATGACAAAGCAAATATGCAGTAAAATGTACCTCCGAAACAAGCACACACCTCAAACTACAACAATAAACAACAAAGTAAAGAAAGTAAAGCAAAAGCAAATAAACAAACAAAAGATCACTGTCTGCGCACGTTCAATAAATATTCAACCCACCAATAAACGTATATTATAAACTATAACAAAACAAGACAGAAAAACAAACACAAATCTAAACCAGAACAAACAAATAAAAACCTAACAAAGATAATTGTAAATTTAAATCGTAGATATATCATCCTACATTCCGTCTAGAAGAGGAGGTAAGGAAGGAAGGAAGAAAAAGAAACATTCCAACCAACAAGCTTATCATCATGAAACGAAAATTGTACATTGTTGTATTCTCTCACCCCTGCCCCGTTCTTTTTTTCTTCTTCTTTTTTTCCCTTACATCCCTTAAACCAACTACTTTCTTTAGACACATTCACCTCTTCACTAACCTTTCTCCCCCGACATTATATTATTACTAGACTCTAACACGTTACATGATAAAGAAAACTAACTCTAAAAACCGTGCAAATTGTTTTATTGCGGTGTTAATGCGCCAGATTCGTGATAGGTTTATCAGATCTCTTGTCACGAAAACGGTGGATGTGGCTTCTTCACGCTCGGTAGCCATCCGCAAAGATTGTATTATTGATTGCACCACCACCAACAAAAACATAAGAAAAAACCCCAACACATTGCAGTCTGGATACTCTCAAACTGCTGGTACCGGTGTTGGGAAGTGGTGGTACCAACGATGATGTTGTTGTAGTAGTCACACATTAAAATATAGTAGGTACTGAACGAAATTTCTACAGTCAATTAATTATTAAACACCCTCCGAAATATACAACACCTCTCAAAAAACTTACGTGTATAAGTATATTATTATGAGAATAATTGTCAATGCAAATGTGAACCAGACAAATTTCCCTTTTTTTATGGATATAGCGTTATCATCATTATTATAACATCATCATAATTAGGGTAATAATGTATCACACTGGAGGGCTAGGATGATTCTACATCTTTTTGGGGGAGGGGGGAGGGGGAGGGACAGCCGCCAGCAAATCCGCCCGGTGATCGATGAGTCTTGGGTTCGATCTTGGCTGGATCCGACGTTACGCCTCTGAGAAAGGCATGCACACACAGCAGCTGTCCTCATCCTATCGGAGTCGGATGTCTTTTTCGGATGTCCCCCTGGAGTTATTTTTACGCGCCTTACACGCTTCATGTATCGTGTAATGTGTTATACTATGCTTCGTTGTCTACCGAAGATATATTAATACTATCATGTCGTGGTATTGTGAAGCGCTTAGAGCATGGTGAAGATCGTGGATAAGTGATATATTATTGCTACTCTTTATCTCTTTATTTATTTATTCATTTGTCTATTGCAATCATTCATTTTTGGATAAGTGGTTACATATAAATCTCTCTGTAAATCAAACACCTCTGCATAATCAGGGTAATGGTGTCAAGCCTAGACGTTCGTATAATCTGTTTGCGCCGTGTCAAGCCGCGCAAAAAGAAAATAGAAAATAGACCGGGTCTAATCAGAATGTTGTCCTTGTCGAGTTTCAGTATATTATTATAAATTGTATGCAATCTACCGCACGGTGGCAAGCTATCATCTCTTATTATACAATCCTCGTAGATTAACATTAATCTTTCGTCATCATTTTCTCTCACCTTTCACCCCGAGACGCCAGCAGTGTTGCCTAGACGGCTACCCGACTATTGTGATTTGCCTTCTTATCGCTGGGGATGTTAGACACATCTCCCAGACCCCTTTCATTGAGGCTACGGTTTCAAGATAGACGATAACAAAGGAGAAAAAAAAATACATTTACACCGATGGGAACCCGACAAAAAGATGTGATAGCACCCCAGAAGAAGGCGATGCTTGTACTCGTGGTTTGGTGCCATAGAGAAGTGTATTGTGGCACTTTAATCTTCATGACAATGGTAACCGAATCAAGCTGATAACGACAACTCTGGAACAGATTAACGTAAGGAAGAGGTGTGAACAATGATGATGCTGATGATGATGGTGATGACGATGGTGGTGGTGGTGGTGATGATGATAATAGTGATGATGCTGCTGCTGCTGCTGCTGATGGTGATGGTGATGATGATGGTGATGACGATGGTGGTGGTGGTGATGATGATGATGATGCTGCTGCTGATGATGATGGTGGTGATGACAATGATGTTGATGATGATGATGATGATGCTGGTGATGACGATGATGTTGATGGTGGTGATGATGATGATGATGATGATGATGATGATGATGATGATGATTCTGCTGCTGCTGATGATGGTGATGATGATGATGCTGATGGTGATGATGATGGTGATGACGATGATGCTGATGGTGATGATGATGATGATGATGATGCTGCTGCTGATGCTGATGATGCTGATGGTGATGACGATGATGTTGATGATGATGATGCTGCTGCTGCTGATGATGATGGTGATGACGATGATGATGATGATGATGATGATGATGATGATGATGATGATGATGCTGATGGTGATGATGCTGCTGCAACTGCTGCTGATAATGATGATGGTATTTTAAGTGGAAGGTATGTTTTTTTAAAATCGGTATGAAAAAGCCCCGACATAGACACACACACACACAAAACAGAGAGAATAAAAAGAAACACCCTCCCCCTAAAAAAATAAACAAAACAACAACTACAACAACAAGAAAAAAAAACCCCCAAAACCTGGACTAGATTCTTCCGAGAAAGCAACATACTCTACACCATTTTTTGGATATAGATATCTAGAGGTACAGAATGTAAGAAAAACAGACATTTTGATTTATGGCAAAAGTGGAAAAGATATCAAAAGCAAATAAGAGACAAAATATTCTCTCCCCCCACCCCACCTCCTCTTTCCCCTCCCCGTATAAGGTCAACGTTAATCCATCTTCATCGGATGCAGCAGACTTCTTATTATTTATTATCGCTTGTAATATCTACTAACCGAGGCCCCGCGAGGAAACCGGAGCCCTCTCGGTACTGTAAATCGCTGAGAAATAAGTCGTGGCATTTCCACTCGTGGGATATAATTAGTTATTTTGACGGAGAGCTAGCTAAGCAGTGATAGGCAGGGCGGCACACAGAGTGTGTTGATGAAGATATAAATTTGTCAGGGTAATCTAGAAGCTTGCCTGAACATTCGTGTGTGATACGGCGACGAGGCAGCGGCGGCGCAAGGGAGATAAACGATAGATAATCGTAGACAATTCTAGTAAGATTTACCCGCCTTCGCCGCACGAACCCGACTTGAAAGAGAAAGCGAAACGTATTGGTGTTATTTCAAGCTGGGCTATGTTTTCATTCGCTGAACAAATGTTTATTTGGATTGTATTCCTCGAATAAAACAAAACGGAAAGGGGATAGGGAAGAAGGTATAATTTTGTTTTTATGATTATATTTGATAAACAATGGGATCCCGAACCTAATCCTTTTCCGCTTCCTTCAGTTCGCGGCGGTGTGTGTATGCTATTATTGTTATCGTGTACGTCTTTGTAGTAGGTGGGTGTTTGGTTCTAAACCACACGGAGGCCGTGTTTGAGGTTTGCGGGGGAGAAAATATCACGAAGACGATTAATCGACGAATAGTATAAGAAACAGCTTAAACTTAGAATACATAAAATTATGATTGCGATTGTAGTAGTGGTTGTGGTGGTTGTTGCGGTGTTGGTTGTGGTGTTAGCGGTGGTGATGGCGATGGCGATGGCGACGGTGACGACGACGACGACGATGATGATGATGATGATGATGATGATGATAATAATAATGACGACGAGGTTTCTGTTGCAGTTGTTGGTGTTCTTGAAACAAAATAGGAATGCAAATATTAACAATAATAGCAGAGTCGACAAAACGAAAAGTGGATAGATAAGTGTAACGCAAAACCCCAAGTAACGAGAGCGTATTGAATACGATAACAGTCAACATAAATGACCACTACCACCAGCGCCATCACCATCACAATCATCATCACCACCACCACGGTCACCACCACCACCATCACCTTCACCATCACCACCATCACTACAACCACCAACAGCCCCACATCCACCTCCAACACCACTTAGACTCCTTCATTATTCCCAACACTACTTGACCAACGTCCAGAGACAATGCAGAGAGTACTCCACAGTAGCAGCCCAAAATCATTACGAACTCTACGCTCCGGGTAAAAAAGGCCCTACGTACTAGAACTAGAACAGGAATAGACATTGGACCCATCCAGCGTTTGGTGACGAGCCTGTATTCTGTAGTAGAGTAGTAGTAGTAGGCGGTGGTTGGACAAAAGCGTTAACGAGCTGGTGGGTGAGCGCCCACGTATCTTGACTCACGCACACTTACGAGTGTCATAAAGGTAATGAGGTAACGAGCGATGATTAATCAATGGAATCTTAGTACGATTGTATTGATTCCTCGCGGCGGTCATCGGCAAACAACTTTGGCCCTGGAAGCATACTATCTGAATCTGGGCAATTCCCTGAAGTCTTGTTTTGGAGAAATAGATATTATGAGTTCGGGGCCTATGGGTTGGTCAACTGTTGGTCAGTGTACTCGCTCAGTGCTTGCCACCCGGGAATTCCTGTTGTCGACATTTATTTGCCAGGTCGAGGTTTCCAAAGCTTTACGTATAATGTTTTGTAGTGTCAGTGACGTCAGTATGGTGGTCAGTGTCCTGAATGAGTCCGACGTTGAGTGCTTCAGGAAGACTCTTGGCACAATTTCCTCCCCCGACTCAGGTGTAGAAATGGGTGACCAGTGACCAACCAGCGTCATCTTCTCAACCCTATGCTTTTTTCAATTGGCCACAACTTGATTATTTCCCAGAATAACACGTTGCCATCGCCTGCCGTGTTGGTATTCGCATTTTCACATACAAATGAGAGGTACTACTAATACATAAAGTAAAGGGTGTGCAGGTAGTAGCTGAGTAGTGCGTCCTGTATGTTGCTCATTGCGCCATTCAAGAACTGGCGCAGTGGCTGGCTGCCTGTAGTTCTTGATCTCGTACTTTCTTATAACTCTGTATTTTGTGAGACTGGGCATGGAGCTGGGTGTCGATACTAAAAATGGTATGAGGCAAAAAACAACACCACCCAAAAAAAAACCCAAAACAAACAAAACACACAACAAAAAACAACCTCATACTCCCCCGCCCGATTACTCACATCAAGAACGGGAAATTCCGAAATACAATAATACAGTAATTGCGTGTGTACATGCCAGAGAAGTCTTCTAAGAAGGTGACATCGATCATGAATAACCTCTACGATAAAACAGTTTTCATATCAAAGTTCCATTCCTGAAAGATTTTGATTGCAGGGACATTATTCAATCCCATCAATACTTTGACATGATCTTATGGACAATATCTTGAACATGTTCTAGATTGTCGATGAGAACTCATTTTAATCACCCCGTGCGGATCCAATCTTCAGTAGAAGTATCACCTGCCTTAAACCTCACGTCGCGTTGTGAAATATAATTGGATCCGTATCTGGGTTTAGCACATGGAACGTTTGTAGCTTGGGGGTCATGAATTTGAATCCAACTGAGGGAGATTAATTTTTCCTCTTCTTTCTTTTCAGTTTTAACCTCAATCTTATTTCCCCTTTGATTATTGCCTCTTTGATTATTGCCTCTTTTTCCGCACTATTTTATTGTCACTCTCTCTTAGTTCTCTTTTGGTAGAACGGTTATCTACATTGCTTGTAAATGATAAGTGTCCAGTTTCTAAAATAAATACATTGATAGGGTTACATGAAACATCGACATCACAATATCAAACTAGGTTGGTCTACAAATTACAGGATTTGCGCATGAGCTGTTCTTTCAATGACACGCCTCTGATCGAGTATCAAAACAATTCTCTCTCTCTCCCCCTCTCTTCTCTCTCTCTCTCTCTCTCTCTCTCTCTCTCTCTCTCTCTCTCTCTCTCTCT
>JAULCB010018216.1:0-11522 GCA_032358575.1 Dendronotus rufus | reverse complement strand
CCCGTGTTTCATGTTTGTACGCCTAGAACTAGGAATTATATGAGTTCAGATTGGCATTCTAGTCACCCGTGCGAAGAAGGCTCACGATGTCCCGCGCTTAATCAGAAATATACCACAATGAGGTAAGTTCACTATAAGTGGATAGTTGCTGCTTCCTTTTTGTGGTTCTGATTAGCCGAGTGGCTAGAGGCGCTGCTATCTAATCCGGAGGTCGTGGGTTCAAACCCCGCGTGGCGACGAAACATGTTTTTGTTCTTATTTTCTTCCCTTGGCTTCGTCTTTCGGCACTGATCATTTATATTTCCATCTAATGGAAACTTTGTACCTAAATCTAAAGGCCAGTAGTATAGATCAAAGGCGCTTTTTACCAAGGGTGATATACAGGCCTAAGCTAATAGGCAGCATTGCTATGGAGTGACAGGTAAAACCACAGAGAAATTACTTGTATACGAAGATGTTTGTATAAACTTAAACATCTTTGTTATTGATGGGTAACCTACTCCTTATTTCTACTTTCTGATATTATTTAAATAAATGAGATCATTTATATAGCGCTTATCCACGGTCATCATTATGCTCTAAGCGCTTCATTCACAATGCCACATTTATCCCCGGCGAAACATATAACACATCAGACGAAACATGCGTCTGTTAGGCGCGTATACAGTTTTTCGGACAAAGGCAACGCAAGGGGGACCTCCGAATTTTACATCTGTCTCCGATAGGATTAGAAAAATCGTGTAAAGAGTCTTTCCCAAGGACCCAACGTCGGACCAGGTCAGGACTCGAACCCTCGACCCTTCGATCTCCAGGCGGATATGCTGACCACGCTGCCGACGCTAAGACAGAGAAGTAAGAGAGCAGGTTACGCCACCTTCGGTCGTCTTCCATCTGAGGGGGGTCGTCTTCCACTTCCACGGGGTCGAGTGCTGAGAAGAGCCCACACTAGGTCGCTTAGGGCGAGGGCCTTCTTTGCTTCGGCCACAGTGGGTTCTTTTGTGATTTCCCTTGGGTCTGCCCTTTGTATGTAGTACCCTGGTGCTTGTACTTTGGTCATATTGACAAGGCCTAAACACGTTCTGTCTACGACCGGAGGTACTTTTTGCACCCGAGTGAGTGAAGTGAAGACAATTTTTAAACCAAAAAATCCCTTGAGGACTCATCTAAGTCTAAGGATGCCGCCAGGATTCGGTTGCGTCAGGACCAATACGTATTTTGTTTCTTCGTGTTTGCTGTATTTGATTCTCCTGTATTGTTTTGAGTCAACGGCATACACAGTTTGGCATGTTCACCGACGTTATGTTGCACCATCGATGGAGTCCTTTAGAAACATGCTGGCTCTGTACCAGTCAACGGCACAATACATTGGCGTAGACACAGTCGGCATCTGACTGTTTTGCCAATTACAAAGACAAGACAAGACAACATTTATTCAGCCCAAGTTGCGCTGTGCGTGTGTTACCGTATGCTTCTTCTACTTGTAAAATAAATTTGTAATTTTGAGAATAAAGCTTTCGCAATAATAAATGTTCCTCTTCTATAGATTTCTGACGTATACGTGCCGTTTTAAAAACCCACCGAATCACTAGATTAGCAAGTTAGGCAAAGCCATTGTTAGTAGAGTAGGCTTGAGGACTCGAGCAAACTCATAGCAAATTAAGCATCGTGACGTGTTCGATTACCCCCAGCTTATTGCAATTACGAGGTACGGTAGGTAATTCGTGGAAAGTATGAGTATGTACGGTAAGAAAAGACATTTCCTGTCTTGACTTGATCCATCTACTGTAGCTAGGCTGGGCTAGGCTGGGCAATTCTGGGTGATCCTAGACTCGGGTGGTTTATGGTCTGGTGGATTCGATCCAAAATTGAGAAATAGCATGCCAGTCTCAAGAACGACAATCCATTCAAAGACAAATGGGAAAAGTCTCCCCTTAATGGGAGCTTTGGTTTGAAGGTTATCTAATTTATGGCTGGGGCTACTGCTATGGCGTTCTTCTTGTTTTCGTGATGTTCTGGCGGCTAATGGTGTTGTTGTTTCTGCTAATACTAATACTGTTGTTGTTACTGATGTTGCTGCTGGTGATGGTGATGATGATGATGATGATGATGATGATGATGATGATGGTGGTGGTGGTGGTGGTGGTGGTGATGATGATGATGATGATGATGATGATGATGATGATGATGATGATGATGATGACGACGATGATGATGATGATAAATAAAAAGCAGACAATTTTAGTTTCACCCATCTCAAGTATTCAAAGAAAAAAAGATTAAAGAAAATGCATAAAACGATGTTCATAGTCATAATTTTAATATCACAAATGCTGGATAAGAATAAGAAGAAGGGTGAAATTGACACATAAGTACTGTCAGATGAAGCCTTAATAATATAGATAGAGGAAGTTGACAAGAGAATGGGATCCATTTCCTTGCTTACAATGAAGATACAGTGCTCTAACTCTAACTCTACTGAGCTACCTGGTATAAATGCTTGTAAGTTTGATTTTCATGACATAGAGCACTGAATTCTCCTTGATCTCTTCAAGATGTTTGATATTGATACATTGTATTGAATTTTGATTATAAAATAACATTTTTTTCTATGCTAGAAATAAAGATAAAGCTACATGTAATATAAAGCTACATGTAATTTTTAATCATAATATTATGATGATGAGAGGGGAATGTATAATGCTTGGGTAGATTGGCTATGACAATAGCTTAATTTATAATATCACATCTAGCTTAAATTAAACTTGAAGCTATTCAAAAAGAATAAAGAAATACTTTAAAATTCTGAAAACAATTCAAATGATGCACAAAATGAAAAAAATTCTGTTGGACGGAATGTAAAGTAAACATAGTATGTAATATTATCCTTTTCAAAACCAGTAGAAACATAAGAAACATATATCTAGTGCGTCCATATTTTTTTTCGTACTGGAGGTATGCAAAATATAAACAAATGAGAATAAAAAAACACAAATATCACCTGCTACATCATAGCGTTGGTGTCCAACTCTAACCGTTTGATCACCAAAATGGGGTCAAATACTTTTCTGCTCCATAAAATTGAAACCATCATTATATGCATTGCGTTAGATATAAATCAGACAAAACTAAGCAATTCAAATGGTTGAATTATGGTGTGTGCTAGTGTTAATCCTCTAGACTGGGTGCTCTATCTGAACATCTGCTACTGGGGGTGTGTCTTTTGTCACATGAGTCTTTTCATTACCTTTTCAACTGAAAGTTCAAAATTTTGATGCCAGGAAGAAAAATCCTTCATTCAGTCAAAACTTTCAAACAATTGTATATTCATTTTTAAAAGATGTTCGTTATAATGCACGTTTAGCGTTGTCAATAAACAAAAACGCTCAATCAAATCAGAGCACACATGTGTGGCCCAGTTCCGTGCTGGTAACACAAAAAAGGAACCAAATGCAACAACGCATCTCTGTGACTGTAAAGCAGTCGACTTGTTGACGTCTAGTAGACGCTAATCCTGCAAGTGCATTAGTACAAATATTAAGAGATTGATATCTTTAAGGGTGATCTACATTATACAAGGAGGTAAAAAGAAAAGGGTATACCAAAGTTAGGGTTATTCTGGTATATTCACATTCTACAAAATTGATGCGACTGCACTTAGATGGTTAAAATTAGAATCGGACATCAACAATATCATATTTTCATCTTCGTGACACATATTGAGCTAAAATTTAATTTTGTTTCAAAGATTTTCACTCCTAAAACCACAGAATAGAATAAAACTACCAATAATTTCAAAATGTATTTAACTCACAATACAGCAATAAATTCGAGGAAAAAAAATGCCTTGTTGAGATTTTGTAATGTAACTAATTGCTATCTATTTCCAAAAGAGAACAATCCCACATATTTAAAGAAACTTAAACTGTCAGCATCTTTGCATTGTCACCAATAATGCCTAACAATCACTAATCAAATACTTTTGTCGCTTCGCTATGAAGAAATTTATCCAAACTGGCAAGAAGATAGATAAATAAAAGATTAAAAAATATTTATCATATTTCTCACCTATTATTAAATCGTAGTGACAAACAGAATAAAATAATATAAGCACATCTAACAGAATGAAGGGATATTTTTCTTGTGACATTTGTAAACCCGTAAAACAGTAGTGTATGTGATGTAATATAGGCAGTATAATGCAAACTCTTTCTTGTTATTGCTTGCTTACGTCTAACAACAGGCCCTAGAACATTTCAGTCACTTTTATTTTCATTTTTCTAATTTGATGAAAATTTTCAAAACAAAATAAATATTCTTATTCCTAAAACAAAAACATTTGAAGTTTTCAACCTTCAAAGAACATAATTTGTCTCTTCCACCATTTTTGTTTTTTCCTTCCTTCATCGGCGAACATTCCCTGTTGGTCTGTTTGTCTCCAGTCTGGCTTGCAAGTCTTCGATACGGATATCCTTCAGGTGAAGTAAATGTTCCAATCGGCGAACCTTTGCCTGTAAAATCTGGTGAGGGAATGTCGATGTATCATGTGAAAATTTGACAGCCAAAAATACAATCATGTAAATAGTACATGAATCAACAACAGGTCAGTTAGTCTGGGTGTTTGGAAGAGGATGATGTGAAATATATTATATTATATAAAAATACAGCTTTGGTCGATGCATAAGGAACCGTATCATATCACCAGAGTCTGTTGCCTATCTACCAAGGATTACCAGACTATGGACAGAGAAAAGCTTTGTCATTATGGTAGTATAAAGTGCCTCAATGGCTAGCCGTATTGAAAGAAAAGGTTTCAGTTTCAGAGCTAATTGGCCTTCTAGGGGATAACGGATGACAGTTTGTGAGCCTATATGAATATTGTTACTGCCCGGTCAGACACAAAGTTTGACCCCATGGTTATCCAGTCTAACACGAACTTTCAGCCCATGTTTGACCCCATTATTGAGGAGTGCCGAGTAGTATCATTTACCTGGATTGTCTCTTCCTTGGCCAGGCACTCTTGTTCCTTCCCTTCGTATATCGGCCGGGGTATAAACTCATCTACCCCTTTCACTTTGGCCCTGGCAAGACAAATCACAAATTGTATTGTATAAGAAACGAGTTCCCACCATGCACTCATTATAAGGATCATTTTTATGATATTAAGTTTTACATTTGATAAATTGATACGTTATTTATTATAACCAAAGTCGATCTTGTTCATATAATCATCATCATGATCATCATCATCAGGAGGCAAGGTGGCAGAGTGGTTAAGGCCTTGCACTGAGTCCCGAATAATCTGGGTTTGAACCCTAATTTGGCATCTGATTTTTATTTTTTTTCGTGGGCAAGAAACCTTCTCTTTTGTTAACGTGCAGGTTACTACAGTCAACAGCAACACTGTGCCCTATGAAACAATAAGGCAAATTGTATCTTTATGTATTTTTCATTCATCTTCATTACTACTACTATCATCTCTCTACTATTATCTATCACTATTATTACTATCATGATATCAATATAATTGTTATTAGTTATTATCATCATTGTTATCTTTATTACCACTCTTATCATCACTATTACCAGATGACAACAAAAATGACACCTATTGAAAACTAGCGTAAAAAGAAAATTAATTTTTAAATAACAACAACATAAAAATCACTAAATAGAAAGAGACAAAAGATATTATATATTCATTATCTTTGATGTCAAAGACCCCCCCCCCCCCCACCACCGAAAATAAAGAGCGAGGATCAGCCAAAGTGTAATGAACTTACCCCCTGTATGGACCTGCGGCAGGAGCAGCCACTTTCTGTCGTCCCGGTGATAGGCTACCTACGTTACCTACTATAGACAAGGAAATAAAGAAATGAATATAGCATATATATGTGGAATTAAAAGTAAACACAAAGTGAAACACAATATGAAATACAACTAGCACAGTGTTTGGTGAAATATAATTTAAAAAAGAGAGTTTAAACCGATAAATAAAAAACGAACGACACAAGCGCTTTCTAGGGACCTCTTCAGGTGTAGAACGTTTGGAGTGAAAATATACATAGCAATCGAAAGTCAAACACACAAACTATACCATTACTACACAGACACAAAATTAAGTATGTTTCAAAGATGTATTCAAAATATGAAAGGAAAAAAATACAAAAAAACTTGTATTTATTGGAGTCAGGGAACCATAGCTTTGAAAACAGATAAAGGGAAAGAACCCTGTAATATTTAATCAGATTCTTAAAGACGTAAAGAGATATAATTCTTACAACCCTCATCTTATCAATCAAATCTGGCCAACATGATGAAAGCTATCAAAACAATAACAGAAATGATAACTTTCAAACAATGACTGCCTAAAATGATGGTGACATTAACCAGCTTATGTCAACGCATTTGACTGGAGACAAAGAGGCCCAGTTTTCTTCTTCTGCTTCTCTCGTTCACTTTTTACACGACTACACAATAAGGTCGAAGTCTAGTATATACCCCACCGTCTTCTTCAGCTCCTGTAGCAGGCTGTGCAGCCAAGTGTTCATTAATAGGTCCAAGGTTTGACTCATGGCTAGGCAAAAAGGTTATACAGATTATAAATCCATGACAACTTTACCATTTAAAGTCTTAAGCAAATTGCAACTAAAGCATTGTACTGGTTTTCGATATCTAAATTATTGTGTCAATGCTACTTTGCAGACTCTTATACCCAACTAGACCAACGTACCTATCTGCTGCTTGGTTGCTTTGCCAGGACTCAGAATTGGTGGAGGTGCATAAGCTAATATGACAACAAAGGAAAAGGTGTGGTTACGGACACGTTTCTTACAAACTTACAGACATACACAGACTTGACAACAGAGACAGACAAACCCACTAGACATATGTGCGTCGTGGCGACCCACAAAAATTGTGCTAGAATCGCAAATTGCCTTTTCATGCTTCAATTCAGTAAGGGTAATTAACTGAGACACAACTCTAGATAGATAAGGGTGATATTTGTTGGCACATGGGGGGTGAACACACAGAAACACAGATAATTATCAGGACACTGCATGTACTAAAACTGTGATAATCAACAAACACAAATTTAATAGTTAGTCTTAGTGTATTATAAATAGTGCCTTCAGAATATGTGGATAGTAAATCCTTCAAGACATGAAACAAACAATGTTAAAGTTAAAGGTGCATTCACAATTAACCATTACTGTAGAGTGGTGGAGAAAGCTGTTAAAATTGATCAAACGTTTCAACTTCACTCCTTAGAGTGCATGCTGTGACAAACTGATTGCCTTCGGTTTCATCATCTACTCTAGATTGGAAAACTAAAGTATCTTCTCCAAGTTGTAGCTAGGTACTTACAAATGATATTTTGATCTGCCTCAGGTTTATCGTTACTCATCATTTTAGCCCCTTTTTGATGCATTCTCACAGTGGACTTTGTCTGGTCTATGGCTTTCTCATTCCTCAAGGCACTTTCCTTGTTGAAGTCCCAAACAGCACGCTCTATTTTGGACCGCAGATACATGAGGAAACATTCAATGCTGAACTGTTTCCCATTGGCGATGGCTCGGATGGATTCTTGGGACAGTTGAAAGTTCAGCCTTTTGAAGACTTTCCTTTAAAAAATGCAATAACGGTACAGGTGATCAAATGATTTGAGACCCCAAAAAACATTATGATGACTTACTTTAAATTGAAACCTACAAAGAAAGAGAAAAAAGGGAACAAGAAAAATCAATAGCTTATAGTATAGATAAATGTCAAATGTTAATAAATTTCAAATATAACTGCTCACATGGTTTTGAGTAATGCTCTATCTGCTGTTGTCAACAAGCATAGTATTTACGCTAATTGTAATAACTTTAGCCAAATTGAGTGAAGTGAAAGCCATTGATTAAAATGAATAACTAAAGCTTAAATATACGTGTGAAAGTGATGGCAATGATAATATTTTCAAAATTACTATGATTTCATAATTCTAAAGGTCTTTACTATATATAACTATAATAAAAATCTTTTTTTTTTCATAATCTATTTCTTTCTTATGTTCATCCCCATTTGAGGCAATACATGCAGTACCAGTACCACAAAAGTAACAAAAAACAAATGTGGAGTTAAATGCAGATCTTTATGCGAATTTCCTCACTTCCTATATAAATCAAGTTTGTGGTGTGCACACTTTCTTGTCTTATCACGTTGTAAATTTCAATACCAAATTATGAGATAAAATTGCAAGTGTGACTCGTAATACAATGATTTTGAAAAATGCAAAATATGTTTGATAAAAATATAACGAGCCTTAAATTATATATATTCATAGAAAATGTAGCTAAAAGCTGAAGAAGAAAATCTACAAGCAGCTACAAAATAGATACAACAGTGATCAAGCAAGTGAGTAAAATAATATTGTGATAATTTCATAACATAATATAATAAGTAGTAATGCTTAAATGAAAACAAAAGAGAAAATTATTCCAAAGTTTATTGAAATTCAAAATTGAATCCCAAAGGGATGCCATTTTGTCTCAACTTAGGTTTTAAACATCAACATTTTCAAGTAGCTATTGCAAAAATAGGAGGAAACTGGTGGCCTAATTCATTGATTTTATATCAAAAGTGATCTCTTTTTTACCCATGGATTGGCTTAGTCTTTTATTTCACCTGTTTAAAAGATCCCAGTTTTCCATTTTCTGAGTTGAAGAGCTTCCAGCTGTGTAGTTATGTAAATCGACTGTCTTTGGTAGGAAGTGCCCAACAACTTCAGCTGTTAAAACTAAAGTAAAGGATATTTGAATAGCAAACTAGTTTTCGTAATCGCTTTTTTAAAGCAAAATCGATGTAAAAAAATCGTTTGCTTTCTGAGGACAAGAAAGCACCTGGCTACTTACAAATCTTGTCAATATGTAAGAGGCAGAAGGAGCATCCAGGAGAGCAATACAAATCAAATTTGTGATGTTGACTCCCAAGTGAATGACTTTATTATATCTCTTGTTCACTGAACTCACATGTCATGGTTCTCGTATCTATCAGTGGTCAACTGGTGAGCACTCCAAATGGCCAGCCTAAAATCTTTATGAGTTAATACTGAAAAATGTTCAAACTTTTTGATTTTGTTTATGGGTGGAGGAAGTAGAAGGGGGGAATTGTTCAGCTAAATCGAATATTTTACATACAGTCATCCTATTCTATTCTCTTTTTATCATGGATTGTTTAATTCAAGTAGTCAGAGGAGAAAGGGGGGTTATTCTGAAAGTTTGAGGTGTTAACCGACTGATAGGTATATCAAATATTTAAGAAATATTCTAAAGCTCTACCACTTCATTCAATTAAAGCTAAAGTGACTCTTGGGCTGAAGGTAGGCAGCATATTTACTTGAATATTTGCCAAGAATAGTTCAGGGAAATGACAATCAAAAATTATCTTTTAAACAAACTCGAAAAATTTACTCAACAATTTTTGAATAAATGATTTGGATCAACTAAAATTGTTCTTTCGAAAAATGATACATGATTAAGCACATAACTATAGTTGCACAAACTCTCACACTCACAGAGATAAGAAGAACAAGATTGAAACTATAATTTATTTTATATAATTTCCATGCAAGTTAGAATCCCTGGTCAAAATGATGAAAGAAATGAAAATGTACTGATGCTTTCACTTTCAGCAACAACAAAAACTGAGACTAATTTCAAACAGTGTAAAAAAGTATAGAAATTTGTTATCACCATCTAGTCTAATACTTGAAATTGAAATTCTAAAAGGTGTAAGAGTAAAGACAATGAAAAACTGATAACAACTGTATGTTTATATATCTATTCTTTCAAATATTAGTATAGTTTGACAAGAATACTATTGAATATTTATTTATTGTTGGCCATAAAATCAAAAACATCCCTTACTACAAACCATAAAAGCAACAGACGTATGTTTTTATAAGCGAAAAGATTACTGCTTACAGAGTGTAGAATCACAAGACAACAAATTTGTACTTGAAGAGAGCATGCATCTACTACAACTTTGTTGGAAAGTGTGCATACAACTAGCATCTACCGGTATTGTATTTACAATCTTGGTACCTGTTTAGTTGTTCCCAATTCACCATTTTCATTTTCATACTATTAGCAGGAGTGAAGTTATGTAATTGAATAATAGGAGGAAGAAAGTGCTTTACCACTTCAGCAATCAATACTGAAAAGTAAAATACAGTATTGTTCGTTTGATTGGGAATTCAATTTTGATTGGTCTTGAAAACTTCAATGCTCAGAAATATTTGAAAATCATTACATAATAATATGCAGTATAATAGATTATTAAGATTCTAAAACGAGAGCAGGAGGCAAAATCACGCATCACACACCATGGAGAATTAAATCGTGTACTCAAACTTGGCACTTTCAACATGAAAACACATCTCAATTCTTCTACTTCATGGAATGTTCAGGTGAACTCCCAATTTCACATCCATAGAGGATGAGGAAAGTTGTGTAAAAACGCTTTTCCTTATGGCATAGCGCCGATGTTATTTCATCACAAGGAAATGACTTGTGAACTCATGCAGCACAGTTATTCGACTGCACAGGCAGGGGAAACAAAAGGGAGGGGACGGTCATGGACAAGGGTCAAAGGAAGTCATAAGTATTATTGCAACGATGAGTACTCGTAAATTTTTCTCTCATGGCTTGTGAACTTAGAATTAGAGAGGAAAATATTGTTATTGTGTAGTTTTAACGTAATGATGATAAAAACAATAATAATAATAATGATAATAATAATACAGTGGAAGTCGGATTCAACGAGGTCGTCAGGACTGACGCGACGACGACATGATCTCGTTGTATGCGACATTTTGTTATACGCGACGTTGGGTATAACGAAAGGTCGCATAATATGGGGATTTCAACTAGCCTCGTTGTAGCTGACTTCTCGTTGAATGCGACCTCGTTGAATCCGGCGCCCACTGTAATAATAATAATAATAAAAATGTAACAATAATGATAATAATAACAATAAATCGTTATTGTCCATAAACGACAAATTTCATTTTGTAAAAATACTTGAATATATTACAGAGACGCTTTCATAGAAACACTTGCACATATAACCTCGCACATATTTCAAACATAGTACCTAGTTTTCAAATGATTCTTTATTTCAGAGACTTTAAATTTAATTGGAAAGCATACAAATCTGAAAATTGTTGAACAGTCTTGTTTTAAGTTAGCTCTGCCTCTACCAACAAATATTACAAGACAAGACATAAATTAGAACCCAAAGGATCACATAAGAATAAGAATAATCAAGAGAACCCAGAGGTCTAAAAAGAAGGATGAAGTAGAGATGGAAAACAATCCTTGAAGAGCAATAATGCTATAATAGCTGAAGGGGTAAAAAACCAAGTTAGCTCTGCCTCTACCAACAAATATTACAAGACAAGATATAAATTAGAACCCAAAGGATCACATAAGAATAAGAATAATCAAGAGAACCCAGAGGTCTAAAAAGAAGGATGAAGT
>JAULCB010018105.1:0-11525 GCA_032358575.1 Dendronotus rufus | reverse complement strand
TCAGGTTTTCAAAGCGAAGATAAATATGACGATTTAGCTAGAAATCAACTTGGAATGATGTCGGACCGAGCGAGAGTATCTGTCATGTTTGACCTTTTCCTTACCCAACAAACTCCTCACAAGACTAGGAGACCTATCCACTTTCTGGTTATCTGGTGTAATGCGCATCATGTTGGACTTCTGTTTTGACATTGACAATCCAGGTTCGAATCCCGGTGATGCCATTTTTCCCAAGATTTAATCGCATATTTATATTTATTGCCATTTATTCTATCTTTTAAACTCATTCTTTTCCTTCACATCGTTTTTGCCAATCGTTTTTATTGGATCTAGAATCATACGTTTGATCTAAAAATCTAGCTCTTCAGTCAATCGCAAATATATAACAAACAAAATATGAAGAAATTATCTATAGAAATAAGACAGTAGGGTCGAATGGTTGTGCCCTAAAAGCTTTTTATTGGCAGCACGTAGGACCATCAAATTTTATATTTGTATATTGCACCGCGTCAAAAAAAAATTACGATCGGATTTGCCCATTAATTAATGGACATTTTCGATTGTTCCTTTCCGCGATACGATGGCAATGTTTTTGATATGGTAGCCATCTTCACTCGAAGATGGGGTACCGCATGCGCACCGCATCGAATCGCATTGACGTGAAAGAAAGAAGAGGAAATAGAAGAAAGAAGAGGAGGCCAAGAGCCATGAAGAAGGCGATGGTTGGTATAATAATATAGATACCTAGCTAGGGAGATGAATAGAGATCAAAGATGATAATATAGATAGGACAATAGAATATAGCAGCCTTTGGAGATCGGGGAATTATGCTTGTTAGATAATTTCGTGATCTACAGGAATATCGACTAAAAAACGACGTGATTTTTTCAATCACTAAAGCAATGGTTCATGACTAGTTGGGAAAGATATTTGAATCGAGGTAGAGGATAGGTGGACCACGGGGTGGACCTAGCGAAATGTTTTAGGATAAGTGGGTCCCGTAGTCAACGTAGGGAAATAAGTACCGGTAGGTTTATGTAGGATAGCTAGGTGGACCCCGGGCTGGGTTCATTGTAGTAAAATGTTTTAGGATAGTAGTCACGTGGTGTGTTGCGTAATTTCTGATAATCTGTAAGAGTGGTGTTGCAAAAAGAAAAATTCTGTTGTATGTAATTCAGCAACAAATTCCACACTCGAGTTATATGATTTACAGGTTTCATATGTTACATGTCTACAATAAAACTCAACACATGCCCACCATCATTTCATAAAGCCAACAATAAATACCTACAGATTATTCAGCTTTGATGGAGGCTTTTTTTTAATTCAAAGGCCACTCGGGAACAAAAGACAATTATTTTGTCTCGGCTCCAAATCGAATGAACTCTGTCCAGGGTTTTTTGGTCAATTTTTATTATTTTTGACCCGGGTTTTCATCGATCTCGGCCACCAGATGCTAATTATGTCATCTGTTATCGTGATTTGAATATAAAACACTCGGAATTGGTAAATTAGCATGGTTTTATGCGCTAGTTTAGACTTGAATTTCTTGTCGATCGATTCAAAAATCTTCCCGACCAGTCGGCCATGGGCTTTGGTGACACAATCAGAAATTCAAGTAAATTAGTTATCATTTTACTGAAAATCATATAATTTTCTTCACTATTTTGACTACATTCTACAAGTAGCTTGCCATACACATGTGCAGTTGACGGTCCTGGTAAGCTAGATTTTAGATCAAGCGTATGAATCTAGACTACCTATGACTAGGATGATGAATCTATATATAGACGTCTACACCGAACTGATTCCACCTTTAGAAAAGCTTGTGAAACGATTGGTAGAAACGATGTAAAGTATAATCCTAAATACATTCAACACGAGATTCAATGGTCCTGTGTTCAAGTTCAAGTCCTAATTAGATCCGTGCGGCATAATGGTCAGCGCATTTAATCCAACATAGGGGAATCCTAGGTTCGAATCCTAATCAGGACATGGTGCCCCTAGTGCCATAATAATAATGGTAAGCGTATTCAAACTGAGATAAGAGGGGTCCCGTGTTTGGATCCTCACCAGGACATGATCATCGTCAGCATGTTCGACCAAAGATCCATCGGTCCTGGGTTCAGGTCCTAATCAGAACAAACCAGTGCCATGATAATATTTACCCCGAGATAGATAGAGGTTCTGGGTTTGAATCATCAGAACACGGTGTCATAATGGTCAACGTATGTAATCCTAGGTTCGAATGCTAATTAGAGAACATAGTGCCATAATGGTCAGCGGCAGCGCATTCAAACGGAGATAGAATGGTCCTGGGTTCGAATCCTATTAGTAATTAGATCGCTGTGCCATTATGCAAGGCACATTCCAACTGAGATGGTACCGGTAATAATAGAGGGGTCCCGTGTTTGAATCCTCACCAGGACATGGATCATCCGGTCATTGTCAGCATGTTCGACCCTAGATCCAGCGATCCTGGGTTCGAGTTCGAGTCCTAATCAGAACATACAAATGCAATTCAAACAAAGATAGAATGGTCCTGGGTTCGAATCCTAATCAGATCAGGATGCCTTAATGGTCAGCGCATTCAACCCGAGATGGAGGGGTGTTCGGTTCGAATCCTAATGAGAACACGATGCCTTAATGGTCAGCGCATGCAACCCGAGATGGAGAGGGGGGGGGGGACCGGGTTCGAATCCTAATCAGAACACGGTGCCTTAATGGTTAGTGCATTCAACCCGAGATGGAGGGGTGTTCGGTCGACACTAGCATTCGAACAAGATCCGTCACTGCCCATAGCCAGGTACTCATTCACACCTGAGTTTAATGGTTAGTGCGTTCGAATTGAGGTCCTGGGTTCAAATCTTCATCAGAGATATAATGTGTCACAATGGTCAGCGTGTTCGACCAGAGATTGAGGGGTCCTGGTTTCGAATCCTAAACAGAACACGATCACATCATGGTCAGCGCGATCGACTAGACAAAGAGATCGACGGTTCGTTGGTTCGAGTCCTAATTAGAACATGGACAAACATGCACACACGCACGGACACGAACGAACGACGAGGGACGCACGAGCGGAACCGAAACAAACCGAACGAAAACGAACCGGACTAACACACGAGCCTCAACTCCTAACTGATAAACGAACTGAATAACACCGAACAAACTGAACGAACCAAACCGTGCTCACAAACGAACTGAAACAAACCCGAAACGTACCGAACAGAAGCGAAACGAACCTTACCGAACCCGAAACGAACAAGAAAACAAACCGACACGAGCCAAACCAAAAACAAACACACAAAGAAACAACAAAACAAACAAAAAACAAAGTAGAAACACTCAAAAACAACAAAAATAAGCACACACAAAAACATACAAACAAAAAACAAACAAACACAAACAAATAGAAACAAATAGAAACAAAAGGCAAAGAAAAACACACAAAAGCAAACAAACACACAAGAAAACAAACGCACACCTATACAAATAAACAAACAGAAGAAGAAAAACACACAGACACACACCCTTGTCAAGCCCTTTTATTTGAGGAAAGGCCAAAGTCGACTCTGTTTAGAGAGAGATCTTATAGTACGTATTGGTGCACCTCGATTCTCTATATATATACCGAGCTCTGACCAATTAACTTTTTAAAAAAGACTGAAGACGGAGTTGTATTTTGTCAGACATATCATGATTGTTAGGATAAGATAATATAATACATGTGTTTTATCCTGGGTTGAGAACCTGTTGTATAATCCTGGTATGTAATGTAGTGTTATTACTATATTATTTGTACACCTTTATTGGACTAATTATTACTATTATTATGTTCTATGTACTGTGTTACTGTCTCATTATATTATAGGTTTTTGTGTTCTGCAATTAACTGTAAAGCGCCAATTAGTGAGCACTCTAAAACTAAGTGGCCTCCCGCGTCTTGTGTATTGATCTTACGCGCTCATGACGTTTTCTAAAATTGCACATAACTCAAAAAGTAAACAAGTTCTTTTTCACACAATTATGAATTTGCATTCACGATTAGGATAATCCTGGATGATATTATTACTCTCATATCGAAGCCCCGGGTACAAGTAAATTGTTGAGGAGCGGGCGCATTATTCCTCTTGGCCAACATCGACAAAACGAGGGTACTTTCCGCTTGACTTGTAGTTGTATAGAAACGTAGTACAGACGCCAGTCGCATAATATCAACTTTGAATTTGAAGACCTTGAAGCATATTTAGATCGATTCCTATTCAGTACTCAAAAATAAGAAATAGTTGTTGAAGTAATACGACGGTATTTCTCGATTTCTTCACGAGTTCTCCAAATAAGCGAAAGTAGGTATCCTAGTTTTCTCCAACTAGGTAACCAGGTGCCTAAACAATCACTACCTTTATCTAAACATTCAGCTTACTAAGAATAAGAACGTTCTCTAATCAGGTAACCAGTTGCCTAAATAGTCATTATTATCATAAGAGTCCAAACAGAGGTAATTTCCCAGTAAGTACGAGTCGTTGAAGCAAAAAGAAAATGTACCACATGAACTAAAGATCTAAAGATGCGGTCTCGAGTTGTCTATCAAGTAATGTCGGTAGGTAGACTAGTGTCAAGAGGAATGTAGTCAAAGTTTAGTGAGAAACTCTCCTTCCCCCGTGTGGTGTCCGAGGTTTCTTGGGAAAATAAACCCGCCAACCACTGTATGCGTCTCGTAAGAGCAAGAAGAGACGTCCAAAAATATCAAGATAGGTATCTTAAACGATTACTCTCGTGTCCTCCCCAACCAAAAATTGTTTATGTTGCCTCCCCGCGGTAACAACCCGAGGCTACCTCACGCGTTTATTCGTTAGTGGCATTGTTAACATTTAATGCGGATGTGTTATCTTGGATTACACACGAATTGTTGTTTCTAATTGTTGTTTCTTTCTCGGTAGAATATTATCTCGTATTAGTATATCACAGTAAAGACTAGTCTAGTTTTTAGAAATCCTTCGCTAACATGTGTCTGACAATCTTGCAGTGAACCTGATTTTGACAATTCGAATTCACGATGATTTGAAATTAAAGAATAAAGAGGCAAAAAAACAAAAAACAAACACTGAAAAGGAGCAGAAATGATAATAGTAATGATCTTTTATCCATCCTCACAGAAGAAATTCTTTTTACAGACGTGCGAAAATGTAAAAACAATTACCAATACAATAATTCAATCAGGACATCACAGAAATAGAAAATGCATGTAATTACGAAAAACCAACACCTAATATACGGTAGAAGAAAGTCAAATGCGTGAACAACGTCCTTTGGTATTATTATAGCCAATGTGACTAGAGAGACCAAAATTATTCTGGTCTAGATCTACCTCGCCCTCTTCCTTTGTAATCAGGGCGGTGCTACTTTCATAAGTAGCAGCATACTGCTTTAAATTTGCTCTTCT
This sequence comes from Dendronotus rufus, assembly GCA_032358575.1. Classification (NCBI taxonomy): domain Eukaryota; kingdom Metazoa; phylum Mollusca; class Gastropoda; order Nudibranchia; family Dendronotidae; genus Dendronotus; species Dendronotus rufus. The sequence continues at coordinate 6,079 of JAULCB010018105.1, read as the reverse complement.
CCTTTCCTGGTGAGGAATGAGCAGATTGACTTGTTACAGAAAACGTATTGTAGTATCAAGGTAGAGAACTGCGATCTGCTAATCGATGGGAAGTAAAAAGGGGGAGGGGGTGTACACATGTGTGGGCTGTTAATCACGCGAGAATGAATAGCAAAATATTGTTTTGCAGAGTCGGACATTTTTAACGAGAGCTCATCTGATTAATGGCATGTCCGGGCCAAGTTGTATATCCCTCCACTGTAGCTATACATTATAAGAATGAATATGAAAATGCCGGTTAGACGAAGGCTTAGTCTAGGTACGAGATGAATTATGGAAGGAAAAATATTTTCCTGGCCAAAGAGGATTCAAAATGACGCCCATCTTGCCAGTGCGGAATCGAGCACTATTATCCACTGAGACATCCATTGCCACAATTTTAAGAACATTCTACCTCTCTTTCTCTCTACCTCGCACTCCCTCTGTTTTCTACGTATCTCTCTATCTATCGCTCTCTACTCTCACTATTTCTATCGCCCTCTATTACTGTCAATTCTTTTTATTTATTTATGTCTTCCTCGGAAAAGCAAATTACTAAAACTGTGTTGAAAAGAAACATGTCAAATCTGAAACAATAACGTTACCCTTGTTTTCCTACTGAGATAATTTCTAATCTTGTAGCAACTAGGCCTACTTAAGTTTATTTGTGTTTTCGTTGGAGACGCTCGGGTTAAATATGGCATTCGTCTTTCTATATCCCCTTTATTTGTTTTGACGACAAACAAAAACTCTCGGAAGGAAAATATGCTCACGTACATTTATTTGCTTCTGGCTCGATATCTGTAGCTCACAATTACATTTCGGCTGCCAGAGCCAATGAAACTGTCATTCCTCTCTCGGTTAATGCAGCGATGCTTTCGCTTGTGGTGTTTGTCTTGCATGCAGACCTTAAAGAAAAGTGTTGGTTAGAATTTAAACACATGTTTCTTTTTGCTCCAAAATATTTTCACTTAAAACAGTTATTGTGCAGTCAGCCGTTTGATTTCGCGGAGGTAGGAGGAGATGCAGTCAGAAGCTAGAGAAATATGATATTAATAATATGTACATACGGTACCAAGTTCAATACACTATGATCTCGTGATAATTTTATCCTTTTCAGTTTCTTTCTTGTCGTCCTCAACATTTGTTCTCTAAAACTAAGGTACCGGTACGATTAATTTTGTTAGGTTTTTATTTCTATATTTTTGCTCCGTTGAAAATGTGTGATGTAGAGAGAAGTGAGTAGCACTCTTCGGCAAAACCTCATTACCGGTACGTATAACGCCCCTTGCTGATAAAAAGATGTGCAAGATGCCGAAGAATAAGGCATGGCAAGATGGGTGGAACCGGAAAGGCTTCCGAAAGAGACGAGACAGTAATGTAAAAAATACTGGACGTTTCGGGCTCCTAGACATACGCCATACGAGAGTAGACTTATGACAGGCAAGAAATACCAAAGAAAGAAGGTGAGGGACGAGAGAGAGAGAGAGAGAGAGAGAGAGAGAGAGAGAGAGAGAGAGAGAGAGAGAGAGAGAGAGAGAGAGAGAGAGCCTGGTACCGTTTCAGCGAATGGGAGCGGTCCTAAGCGTACAGAACTACAGTTGTGTACGCTTAGAAGCAGTCTAATGGGTAGGACATCAAATCAACTAGTTAGGATACTCTAATGTGCACATTCTTGGTTAGAATTAGTCCATCATATGGCCAGAAAATGTATATCTGTAGCAATCTTTATCAGTGTAGATATTCTCTCTTTCGAGTGAAAGTAGAATAATGGGACCAAATTCAAATCATTCATCTACACATTCACACATGAACACAGAAAACCTAATTGTGATACTAGAGCGTGTTCGTTATATACATATTCTACTGTATCTCTTTAGCTCGGCAAACAGAATCTGTGTCGTCGACGTTTTGAATTATGAATGATGACCGGGTAGTCGGAATTCATGCACCCTCAGATCGCACCATTTGTAAATGTCAAAGAGTATTAGCCGGTAGGGTTCACGGCACTCAGTCCAACGATACGACAACGACTAAACTGGCTATCATTCCTATGATGCTTCGACTCGAAGCAAATTACATTTATTGGCTTGTACGACAAAATGTCATGTAAAATTGATACAACACGCATTACATCCAGTCATTTTGGAAATGGAGAAAGATAACCCTGAAACTGTTATAACTTGAGAGGTATAAAACATAATATAATATATCATTATTTTATATACGATGCTAATGAGCTAAAATGTCAATAGTTAGCGTTAACTAGCGCATTATTATCGCTATTATCGTTATTATCGTTATTATCGCTATTATCGCTATTATCGCTATTATCGCTATTATCGCTATTATCGCTATTATCGCTATTATCGTTATCGCTATCGTTATTATCGTTATTATTATTATCGTTATTATTATTATCGTTATTATTATTATCGTTATTATCATTATCGTTATTATCGTTATTATCGTTAGTATCGTTATTATCATTATTATCGTTATTATTATTATTATTGTTGTTATTATTGTGACGTATGTCGAAATCAAAAAAAATATTTACTCACGTAGGATCAGAGCATGACCTGCTCAAATAGAGGTCCACTTACAGACCGAAAAAGACGTACGTGTACATACACACACGCACACACACACGCACACATACACACACACACACACACACATACATACATACACACATACACACACACACACAAACACACACACATACACACACAAATACACACACACACACATACACATACACACACACACACACATACACACACACACACACACACACATACACACACACACACATACACACATCCTGAACTGGCACTCACCCATAGCTGTCTAAGGGCCGTACCGCACCTAGACAAAACAGTCGCCAACGGTTTGATGGTGTGATGTGGACAAGAAAAATAAGAGTAGCGTACCGCACCAAGACGACACAACAATTGTGTCGTTGAAGTTTGCAAACAGAGCCCGGCACGACTGACCAAACTCTCAAGAAATGAGAAGAGCACAATAAACACAAGCGACTTCTGTCACATCCATGGTTATTTTGAACACAGATCTGAATTACGCGAGCTCAATGAAAGTCGTCCGACTCAGTTCTGTTCTGGTGCGGTAGGGTTCACGGCACTCAGTCCAACGATACGACAACGACTAAACTGTTGGCTGACTGTTTTGTCTAGGTGCGGTACGGCCCTAAAAGACACAGAAAGATATCGTATTGTCATGTATAGGCTCTTCACCTCACTTGCTGCTGCACCGTACCTAAAAGGGGATACTGGATAATGAAACATCAGTGATCCATACCATCATAGCTACATCAATTACATACTATGAACATAGATCCATCGGTATAATTTGCTTTAGATACATTTATACTGATACAGATACAATGCTTACCAAAATGTTCTGGCATTGCAGGAATTCATCATTGAGTGTAGTATGCTCTTATCTATTGTTGCTTCGAATGGACAAGCAGTCTACTGGGTAGGACATCAAATCAACTAATTGGGGTACTCTAATATGCACATTCTTGGTTAGAATTAGTCTATCCTCTGGCCAGAAATTATCTTTAATATAGGGCTTGTTTTCCTCCCTTCCTACATCTGTAGCAATAATTTTTGTCATTCCATTTCTATCTACAATGTATCAATGCATTCATTATGGTGAGTCGTATCTATTCTTTCATTTACTAACCTTACTCATCCTTTGTTTGCATTAAATTACAATTAATATTCGTTTCATAATGTAATCAAGATTAAATGATATCAAAGATAGCTGAAAATAGGAGTAGATTGTATAGCAGATATTGTGAATACGTTATGCATCGCAGAAAATGTGAGCACATTGTGCATAGCAAAATATATGAGTACATTGTGCAAGGCAGAAAATGTGAGTACATTGTGCAAGGCAGAACATGTGAGTACATTGTGCATAGCAACCATTTGAGTACATTGTGCATTAGCAGAACATAACATGAATTCCTTCCAGTCTTTATTTTCAAGGCGACAATAATATTTCACTTAGGATTCCTATCGGGGTAATGAGATATTCTCCGTCTACCTGAATAAACCTAACATTTACCTGGTTCACCAGGTAGATTAGCTCTTACATTATTTTCACCGCGTGTATTTTTTTAGTGTGGTTACTTTTGGGTATAGTGTCAAACACGACAAGAAGTTAAGAAAAAAGGTACGTTTCTTTCTCCTTCATATCCTATAATATTATAGGAAATAGATTTTTTCGCAGCAAAAAAAGTAAAATATGAGCAATCACATGGGTGATAATGATATTAATATAGGCATGTTTCTTGATAACATTTGGAAAGGTTCTGGTCTAAAATTGCAAAGGCTAGATTCAAATTAGTCAGTTATCCATATTACATTCCCATGTTTCTCATTGGAAATTGAAACACAGAAAGGCAGTTGATTTGAAGTTGACAATAAATTCCTTTCGCTTCTGCATTTTATTTTTATGCGCGCCATGTCAAAATTAACTCGCTTTCTCTCGATTTGACATTTCTACCGATTTGTTTGCATCATTTCTAAAGGTGAGTATAGACCCCCTCTATGGTTGATTCACATAACACGATGATTTGTAAAATACTGGTATATCAAAGGAAAATAAATATTATCCTTTTTTCTTTTCTTTTTTTTTCGATGGTTACAGGTAACGCATATTAAACATGCAATAGTCTCATGTTCGTAGAACGGGTTTTATTTCTCGTTTGTTATAATAAGAGGTCTGGAAAAAAAGTAGAATACAATTCTGATAAAATACGCCACGTCTAACCATGAAATTTCGCAACTACATGTAAAATCAAACAACGAAGCGAGTGGTCGGGCCATAATTTTTGTTTAAAGTCCTGTTTTCCTGCGATTTGCTTAAAATCAGCAATCTGATACTGACCTGTTACAACACTATACTCTTTTTGTTCTATGTATACAACTATAAAGAGTTTATGAACACCAATTTTGAAACGGTCTTTTTTTGTAAACGACACTCATCGGGTTTCCCTTTTTTTGTCTAGAATTTTGTTCAATACTACGACATGAGGAATCGATGGTTACAGGTAACGCGCACCTGGATTAGACACGTTCGTAGAACGGGAATATTTTTCGTAAAAATAATGAAACGAAAAAAAAACAAAAAAACGTTAGACTTAGGCGAGACATTGCTCTATGTGCTCTACATACGCTACCTAGATAGTGATTATCAGTTTAGTTCAGTTCAAGCTTATCAGAAAACTTAGAAGTAGCTTTTGGCCAATCAACAGTGTCAAATACAATAAACGTTTCATAGAAAACAAGAAACAAAGAAAACAAAATGATAAATAATGCCAAAAGCAAATTACAAAACCGTTACACACACGCGCGCACACACGCGCACACACACACGCGGCGCGCATACACACACACACACACGCGCGCGCATACGCACACACACACACACACGCACGCACACGCACACACACGCACACACACAGCTCTATCATGGAAATGTTCATATATCTAGTTCTTGCAATAATCGTACATTTTTGATCATAACGTTTCTCTTCGGTGGCCAATCGGCACAACTACCTCAGGTGATTCCGTGAAATATGTCTTAACGGACTGTTGGACTTAACGCTATTCTTTATTCATCTTATAAATAACAATGAATTTTTGTGGCATGTATTTTTGTATTACTAATCCAATGTCTCTGAAGATTGTAAGAAAGTGCATCATTATTAGACGTAAGTCGAAGTGCCTATAGCCACTTTGGTAACGAGAACAGTTGGAGATATTTCAGTAATCGGTTAGGTTTCTATGCGGGTACAAAATATACCAGCAGGCCATTACACAAGCTTCACTCAAAATGAGCTTCCGTTTGATTGGACCAATTTTGGGGGGGGGGGGGAGACTATCTAATCGTTAACCTAGACACATACTCCTTTTAGCCTTTCCATTAGCTGCAGAGACTAATCATAATATTCAACATCTTGGATTGGTGATACTATTGCTGTCATTTGATTTTAACAAAAGAGAGAGAAGGGGGGGGGGGGAGA